>JAOEHK010000008.1:942038-956015 GCA_025447835.1 Labidoglobus nevermanni
GCGATTAGAAGACTCGCCTAATTCGATTTACGAGCTTATTAGCGTGCGCCGGACGGATTGAGGACACCTCTGGGCCGGCCCGCGGGGGCCGTAAACTGTTTATGTTTATTGAATTACACGGTAACGTCCAGCGTTAACGTCAGCCATCCTCCGGCCACTTCTTCTTTGCCATATTCGCGTAGTCGTAGGCCAGCTAAGGCCTCGCATATCGCGACTCGATGCAATCTCAGCCATTAAAAATAGCCTGGGCAAGTGGTTCGGAAAGATGGTTGCCGCGCTGAGTAAGTTATACCCGAGAGCGTGTGGAAAGCAATCGTGGAAAGTAGTGCGGAGCACGTTGCGGGCGTAATTTATCGCCGACGCCGACCTCGTCCTCCTCCTCAACCTCATCCTCATCCTCCTCATCCTCGTCTTCGCTGCCTGGCTGCCTGGGCTGGCACGGATGAGGTCTCACCTCAACGTGCCACCGGGGATTATGCAAATGCGCACGCCACACTAGACCAGACGCAATTGCTATGCATATCACGGCCACACGTGACCGACGACGATTAAAGACACTACACCGAGGTGGCGAAGAACGCATTTAGCGCCTGATTTGGCATTTGGCGCATCTCTGCGCGATCTAATCGCGCGTACGGCCCAATTCAGCGGCGTGCTGCGTGTGTCGCCATCTGGCGGCAGCTGGTCGAAGCGCGGCACACATTCGGCCGTATTGATCACTGCGTGGCGCGCCCATTGGCGGACTGCGCTGCGGCCATCATGGTTCCGCTTCGGTTACCATGGTCGACGACCGGCGGGCGCCGCCATCTGTGCCAATGAGGGCCCGTCGCCAGCCGCGGGATGCTGGAAGCCATCGCGCTTTGGGCCGTGCCCGAAATCGAGGCGCGTGACCTTGATCCCGCGGCGCCAATCCGGCGGCCGGCGGCTGCGCTGGGGGGGCATCTCGCGAGATTCGCGCACACTTGCCGCTTACGCGCTGCCGCAGCAAGATGGTGCTCTTGCTGCTGGGCGCATCCGCGTTTGCGGCCCAATTAATCCAGAAACGAGGCCGGATGCTGTCGCGATCTCGAGTGCGTCCTCTGGCCGAGATTGATTGCCGATCTGGTGGCGTCGAATTGCGCCGTAACGGTTACTTTTATGCGTCGTAAAGTTTTAAGAGTCAATGAAACGCAATCGACGGATATACTCGGGATGTGTCAACAGTTGCATAACGGCCCAAGGTCGCGCACCCTCTCGCCGAATAATTACGCGTCCGCCAAGACGGAGCTGGCCCGGACCTGACGCACCCGACATTTTATTACGCATTTTACGAGCGCCGTTGCGATCACTGGCCCCGAAACGCGACAATGCGGCGAATTAATTGCAACCTCGCTTTACTATCGCAATTATCGCTATCGAAAGTGCGCGCACGTCCCATTTCCACGTCGGCCTTCACCTCCGCCGGGCGGGACAGGACACGTGGCGAGAGCCTTTCTACGCGCTGCAAATAACAGCGCGTCCTAATTCGCCCGAATTGGGCGTCTGCTGGCGTCAAGCGCCAGACGTGTCGCAATCAGCAGGGAATAAATTGCCAGCAGCACGGCGTCAGCCTGCGATCCCGTTACATCTGCAGCTGCTATCTGTTCCGAGAAGACGCCGCAGCAGCAGCAGCAGCAGAGAGGAACGAGATTATTGCTGCGCGAACTCAACGGATTGCATTGCTTAGTAAACAATTGACGAGACAGAAACGGAGGCTCGTAAATCTGCCGGAAATCAATTAGCGATGCGAGGGCATCGAGTGGAGCGCGCTTATCGATCGCGGGGCAAACAAATCAATCAGCGAGCGAATGAATGCCATCGCAATCAGGCCATTGATCCGCGCTTATTTATAGCCGGGCGAAGGCGAAAGCTGCTTTTCCTTTCACGCCGCCATCGCCTGCGTAATTTATGATAAGAAACGCGCACCGCCCGCCCGCCGGAGAGGTCGAAGGTGGATAAATCCGGATTCAATTTGCGCGCCGCGGTGACGGCTGATGGAACGCGTGACGACGACGCCGATGATGAAAGGGGTGGCAAATTGGAAAAGTTGACAAAAGTGCAGAGCGACGCCGGCGACGCTGCGCCATGCATTTCCAAGTCGGCGGAGCGCGAGGCAAAGATGGCAAACTTTGATATGGCAAGGGCGCGTCCCAGCCGGATGGGCCACGAGTACCGGTGCGGCTGGCATTCCACATACGCTGCCAGCCGAATGGCAGGCAGGGGAATTGCGCGTCGTCGTCGTCTTGCAGAAATTGCGAGCACTTTCGCAAACTGCGGCCATTCGCCAAATATGCCGGCCGGCCGGCCGGTTCTGGACGCGCCTAATTGGTCCGATCGCACATCTAAATGGTAATGAGTGTCGCCGGCCGAGGCAATTAAATGCGCTTTTTACGGCGCCGCCCGAAGATCAGAGATGCAGCTTAATTGCGCTTGCTTCCAAATTGCGCGCGGAATTTGGCAATTGGCGCGTCTAAAAATAAGCAGCATTTATCATTAGCGTGCCTGTGGTGCCATTGCTCATTATACTGCGACTTTTGCACGTACTTGAATGATTACACGAACAAGTTTGAACGGCATAGCTGCTTGAAAATGGCAATTGCGCGCATTTATCGCGACATTATGCATTAGTGCGCCGCGGAATGGGCGAAAGGCATTCGGCGCGGCGATAAGAAATGGATTAGTTCAGAGTCGCGAATCCCGGCGCGCGTGCAATAAATTATGATTAATGCGGATAGAAGCGTGCGTTTTAATCCTCTCCCAATGCGTTCGCAGCTGAATTACCGCGTGATCTTTATCGTCGCACGGTGCAATGCCGCAAATTAATTACGTCCAACTGATTGCATACATTATAATGCGCGCATTAAAATGCATGAAGTGAGAGAAATGAATAACAAGAAAATAAATTACGACGGAGCCGTCGCCATCGAATGGCCGCCTGGCTTCTCTTCGTTTTTTTCCGCTTTAATGAGAGAATGTTTTAAAATGCTTGCCTTTTTCGCCATTTTCAAATACGCCGAGATCGGATCAGTTCGTTAATTCGGCGATGACGAGAATTCGACATTGATAGGACGGCCACACGCAATCGGAAAGCGTGAACGCGACGTGACGCGAAATCTGCAAGGATGCTGCGCGTTTCGCCGTGATCAGCATAATTCGACGCGCTTTTAATTCGCCATTCAGCCGCCGCTCGGCTGGCTGGCGAATTTATGCGACGCCCATTCGCGCGGAATGCGATGCTGCGAAGATGAGCAGACGCGAGATGCGCGCCCCCGCCGAGCGCGCGCCGTTAAAGCGTGTAAAACAGAGCAGAGAGATTTCTGCCGCTTATCGCAGCACGTACGGACACGCGAGCCGTGTTGCGGTTATGTCGCATCCGCGTAATTGGCGTGTTTGCAGTCGCCTCTGTCCCATCAATTACCATCGCTGGCGGGTACCTGGCCGGCGACGGACGCGAATTTGCTAATTTCCGCAGCGCGAAAAGTTAATTGCGAGCGCAGACATCTCCGGCCATCTTCGGCGCGCATTCGAGATGCAGATGTAATATCACGCCGCTCCCGAGTCGGGGATTAGCGTCTGGCTGGTGCATTGTGCGCCCGGCCGCGTCGCACAATAAATGCAAATTTATAACATATTCAACATTTGCGCGCGCCGCGCGCGGATGCTCATGGACCACAAACATGCTTTCGCGATCTCATCTCCTCCGGCGTCACCGTTACGCCGCGACAGGCAGCTGCAATAAAGTCGCATGTTAATGACGCCATCGGCCCGACGTCTGTCTTTCGCTCCACGCCGGACACGGCCGATATTGATGCGGGGCGCGCGCGCGCATGCGTCGACCGGGCATATGGATTTCCGCCTTCCGCCTCGCCGACGCAAATATTGACACGCGAATTAAGTTAGACGTGCAAGGGCGCGCCGATCTACGATCCCGACGGCTTAATCAAAGCGGAAACTTACGTGTCGGAAATTTAGCCGCCGCTCCAGCCGTGATTTGCACTCGCAACGCCACGAAATCAAACTGAGTTGAGCGGCCGGCCAGGAAGGCGCAAGCAGGCGGATATAATGCGAGCATCTCGAAGGGCGGCTCAGCAGGAGATGCGATTACGCAAGCCGGCGCGTTGCGTGCGGCTGTAAACTTTACAGCACCGCATATTGATGCAACCGCGCTGCGCATTTACGGCCGAAGGGGTTGTAAACGCGCCGACCTTGTGAAAGCGAAACTCGTCGCCGCCGATGACGCAAGGGGTTGAAGGCCGGCGCGCCCCAGGTACAGGTGCACACGGCGCCGAAATCGCGCAGTTAGTCGGCGAAAAACCGCCATCCAGGGTCAGTCGCCCTCGCTGCTGCAAGGGTAATTGCAGGTCGCGCGCAAGGATGTTCGGTTCGTGGAAGCGATTAGCAATCAATTGGCCCGAGGTGAGTGCGCGTGTGTGCGGTACGAGATATTGGCTGCAGCATCGTTGCTCCAGCGCCCCGCGTAATACCCCATCTAAATTCCAATATGAGCGCATCTTTGGCTTGCGTTTCATCAAAATCTAGGCGAGCGCAATATTTGCCCTGGCAATTTGCACGTTTCCTCCTTCCGCCAGAGGAACTACGCTCCGCTCCTGGCTCAATGTTCTCGCCGCCGATGTGGGCCCCGGGACGCTGCGAACGTGTGCTCATCTCCTGGATGTTAATGAATGCATGAATGCGCATGCGCTAATTGCCGCTGTTGTCTTTTGCGTCTAATCAGCGAAATTGAGCGCGATGCTGGCGCGGCGAACGAGTTGCGGCAAGTATTGGCGTCGGCAAGGACGTAAAACGGCGGCCGCCCCACCACGCGACCCGCGTGGGAGACCCGCGAACCGCCGAAGACGCCGACCACTTTGGCCCCCCATGGGCAGCGCGGCCGAATGGGGGCCGCGCGTCGCCGATTCGACGCGTATTGATGAAATTCAATGCACTGCACGTGCACGCCATCTGGCGGCGCCATCGAGAACAGCGACGACGAATTGCGACGGATCGGGGCGCGCTATGCCTTTATGCAAAACTGCAACGACAAGGAATGCCCGTCTGCCCGGTTTACGGCTTTCATAAGGTTAATTGAGTCCCGCCGGGGATCGAACGAGCAAAGAGGCCATTCAATTAAGGCAGCGAGAGGACGCCGCATCCCGGATGATTAAACTCGCTCCCAACTTCGTTTGCCCGCCGGAAACAAATCGAACTGGTAAAGAATCTAGTGAGCGCCTTCAAGGAGAGCTGCATTGCCATTCGAATGCGGCGCTCACGTGCACCCTTATCGCTGCTTGGCGGCCGATATTTGCGACACGCGAACCTTTGCATGCCTAATTAGCTGACGTCTTGGCGCGCATTGAGGCAGGCCGTGAGCCACACGAGAGCGTTTGTACACCTCCGCTCTACTCGTCTGGCTTCCGGCTTAACGGAGATGGAATGCTCCTGGGGGAGAACTCGCGTATATGGACTTGCATCCCGAAATCGCAGACTAATCATCGATTGGACCTGTTGCGGCGCTAATAACGACCACTCCAATTATTCAGCAGCGGAGTTAATCGCTGGAGAGGCCACGGCGAGAAGAGATGGGGGAGGCGGCAAAGTCGAGCGCGGCGAGCTTGCCGATGCCGTCGAGAGATGGCGCTGCATGTGCGAAGCTCGGCGGCCGCTTGGCGGATCGATAGCGCGCGCAGCAGCGCAAGAAGGAGAGAAGCGGTGGAGCCCAGCCGGAGGAGCAGCAGCTTTCTTAGGCTGGCTCTACCTGGCCGCGGCCGGATCGTAAATCAATGGGTTGCCGAAGGCAGCAACCAACAACAACAACAACAACAACAACAAGTACAATGATGTCCTCCGGCGAGCAGCGCGTTGCGCAAGAACGGGTTAGAAAGTCTAACGGGACTCGCGGCGCATTGGTCGCCGATGTTGTCGGCGATTGATCCCACGACCCATCTGACCCATCCGGCTTTATCAAGACGACCTTTCAGCTTCCCGGAGCTGCGCGTCCACATTCGTCCGCGTCTTCGGCGAATTTCATATCAAATTTGCAGCGCGAGTTTTTGGTAATTTGTGGAGAGATGCACTGCATCCACCCAGGGCGCAAATAAACGTTGGACTTTCGGCCGGCGGCTGCATAAAAGTGTTCGATACGCGAGTGAAAGGCCCGAGTATACGACACCATCAAGTGGGCGACATGGCGGATGATGGGCGGCCGGGTTGGCTGGCGACAGAAATAACACGTCCGGCGAGCGTGCTCAGGTCCATTGCTCGGACGACCGCGCCCAAGCCGTGCGACGAGAGCAATGTCGCTGCTGCTGCTGCTGCTGCTGCGGATCACGTACATTCTGGACCGCGTCCCATGCGTCCCATCTGCCCAGCGGTCAGTTTTTCCGCACTCGCCGGTTCGCCCCGAAATGGCCGAAACGCATTTGCATTCGCAGACGTGCGGTGAATCCGCTTGAGTAATTGCGGGCGGGCGGGGGCGGCAATGTGTTAATGTCGAGTGGCGGCTGCTGCAGAGCCGAATTCGATCGTCGCGACGCAGAGCCGTAAACGAAATCTATCAGACGAACTACTGGTGCGCCATCTCATCGCATCCGGCTGGGCATTTAATTAAGGCGCGCGTCTCGCATGCGGGGCATGTGGTGAGCGCGCTTATCATCAAAGTTTGCGAACGCTGCGGGCTGTGGCGCAATGCGAAAAATGACGGGCGCATTTATGCGCGTCGCCGAAGATTTTATCATTTTCCATTCCGCAAATTGCGGACGGACGAAACTTGCGCAATTGTCCTTCCGCAAGCATCGCAATCATGTGCGAATGCACTCCACCGGGTAACGAGCCCCGGCGGCGGCGGCGGCATCAAGATCGCTCTTAATTGCTGCGCGCTGCGGTTATCAATGCCGCTGCTGATTGCTAATGACTGCGGCAGACGGGAGGACGCGTCGGCGCAAGCGTGGGACCGCAGCATCCGACCTGGATGCGAGGACAAGCTGACACACGAATCCGCCGGCTGCTTGCCCGATAATTGATTCGCGCTCGTCGCAGTTGCGCCCAGATGATCGTCTTCATTGGCATTATCACCGCCGCTATCGTGCTCAATGATAATTTATGGTAACGATAATGCGCGCGGCTGCAGCAGCCCGCCGCGCGCATTCGCATTCCGAGTTTATTGCACTGGATATTTATACAAGCAATGTTGCAGCCACCGCCGCCACCGCCGCCACCGCCGCCGCCGTCGCAGCATCCAGTAGGCGGCTCTCGTCGCCGACCGAGATCTCATATATGCTTGATGCGAAACGCGCGCATCGCTGATTGAATTAATTCGCCGCATTTGCATCGGCTTATTGCTGCGGAGACAGATGATGGACAGCATCACGTCGAGCGTTGTCATCGTAAACTAATTGAAGTTATTGCCGGCCGTCGCGGCGGCTAATTGCCCAGCGAACCAATTGCGTCAGACCATCGCATCGTATTGATACGACGAGATGCGGAGGATCTGGCAAATGCTCTACGCTCATTTCCGCTGCAAATGCCCGATGCGATTGAAACGAATTTCGTCACGCTGATAACATTGTCGCTGCGCCCATTGTTTCAGTTGCTATCCGCCCGATGGTTGCGCATGCGCCAGCCTTGAATGTGTCGCATAAATTCGCAATAATAACGCGTATCACCCACACGCGGGTCGAGCGCGCGATAAATGTGGGCGTCGTTGCGACCTCTCGCGACATCGATTCCTAGGTTATGCATCGCGCTGCTCACGCTGCGCCACAATCAGCATGCATCCATCCCCCGGCTCACCCTCGCCGCGGTTTATTGAAGGTGCGCATTTACGAAAGCACCTGCCAAGTCTCGGCAAACTAATTCAATTTGCCGCCTGCACGCGAAGCCACCCCGGCGGCGGGGTGGTATGAATACTGCAAATAATATTGGCATGTCCCCAATGGCCAACCGCCAACGCAACTTCCCAATTGCGGAACATGTTTGCTTATCGCTGCAGCTGGCGCATCAGCAACAATAACCCGCCGCCGCCGCCGCCACCCACCCCCCGGATGCCGCAATGCATTATTTCGCGAGCTGGCCGGCTTATTCTTGGCCCATTTGCGCGCGGCGGGACGGGATGAAGGGCTGCGAGCACGTCGCACGTGTAAAATCCACCAATTTCCCGCCGCCGCCCTCTGCGCGCCCGATCGCGTTATCGCTCGCCGTCCGCTCGATGCATTCCAAACAATACTCGCGCGCGCAAACAGAAATGAGCGCACATAAAAGTTGCAGCAACGCGCAAAAGGCGCCGGGGGTGGAATGTCTGAATGCGTTTCAATTTCGCGAGGAAAATCAGGCGCACACTCACCCGATGACGCCGCCGGAATGCCAAGGTGCACAGCTACTCAATCGCAGTGTTGCCGCCGGCAGACGCCTTTATAGGTTGCGCTGCGCTCGATTAAATCGCTTATCAATTCGCGTCTTATCAGCGAGCGCGCGTTGTAATTGAATTGCGCGCTCACGACTTTCCCAGGACCTCATCTCCACGACGGCGTCGGATTTGCATGCATTTCGCATCAATTGTCATCGTTGGACATGTCGCGATTTTTAGCGCTTATCCAGCTGTGACGCTGCTGCCAATTATTGCTGCCCAGCATGCGAATGCGACTCGGAATGGAATGCCATTGCTCAAGATAATAGGGTTTGGCCGTCGCGGCCGCAGCGTCCGCCGACCGATTGCCGACTGCGCTGCAGCGCTCCATGCGGCCGTCGCGCCAAGCTGCGTAATGGCTGCTCCCGGAAGCGCGCGCGCGCTCAGAGAGGTGGCACGGCAGCTTGGCGCTCGCGTCTGCATAACCAGTTCGGCTCGATGGGCGCCGACCGCACCGATGGCCGCTGGATGGGTCTGCATGCGCGAATTTGCCGCCAACCTGGCCATTTTGCCAGCCGCGTCCATTGGGGGCGCTCGGCGACGCCTTCGTGCACGCGGCTCCATGATGCCCATCGGCAATCAGCGTCTCCGTCTTATTGGCGCGCGATTGATAAGGCAATCAATAGATAAACAATGCGCACTGCGACGAGATCCGTAATTTGCATCGTAAATCTTTACGACTGCTCAGCATCCGAATCAGATCGAAGAGCGGCTTCTTCTTCTTCTTCTTCTTCGACTTCCTCGCTTTCTGCGCAAATGTAAATAAACAAATTGGAATGCGAGTGCGGCGCACACAAATTCCAGTGATAGCAAGCACTCTGCTTATCACGGCATTCTACCGATTGCCGCATTCCTCCCCGCCTCGGCGGGGAGGAATGTTTCGCGTACGTGGGCGGTAATTAGGCGAGCAGCCGTGAGAGCGCGTCTTAAATGTCATCTCTTCTCCAAATAGCCCGGCCAGTAAACGCAAACGAGCCTGGACCACTCTGGCGGCCATAACGCAAGCGTGTATCGATGGGACCTCGGCTACGGGCGGCAATTTGCATAAAATCATTGCCAAGTGCACTCGGCGTCGGGCGCGAAGAATGCGGCCGAGTGCGTGGCGGCCATCGGCATTATCAGCTCGCCTCGGCGCGTAAATAGCCGATGACCATCAGCCAATCGCGTACCCGGCCAACTGGCTGGATGGCTTTTATCTCAACGCAGGCATCAGCATCAGCGTCATGCGCCATTGCGTCCATGCACGCTAATTAGCATCAGGCCATTACATCCCCGAGGACGCAACAAGGGCTAACGGGAACGCAACTCTTTCTCAAGCACCGTTAGGCCAAGTGTGACAGGACGGCGGCTCAAGGCTGCCCTTGGGCTGCCGTCGTAAACGAGCGAGCGGCAATAAAGAGGCCGGCGCCGTTGACGACGGCGTCCACGACGACGTCCGCGATCATGTGGTACCGTTACGCGCGGCCGCTCTCAATGCCCATTGTTGTGCCGGGCTGATTGGAAAAGGCGGTGCCTGTAATGCCCGGAGATGCCCGCCGGAGCGCGCCGGCCGGCCGCATCAGTTGCGGGCGCTTCTTCGGCAAGTGCGCGATGTTGTGTTGGTGGTGCAAACAGGCTCGCCGGCCGATCTGATAAAACGCAGAGATTCGCATGCAAATGCGCGAGTTGCGCACACACGCTCGAAATCAAAACCGGGCGCGCATTTGCATAGGAATCGCGCGCCCGATGGCGGATGGCGGATGGCCGGCCGGATCGCCTTAATTGGAGGACGTCGCCGCGCACATCGCCATTAACGTCCGCTTCTTGCGCGGCTAAATTGAAAGTTACGGCGCGCTTAGGACGGCGACGACGATCCGCGTGCCATCGGGGGTCGCTGCCATTTCGCAACAACTCCAGCGTTAATCGCCTCTCGCATTTGCATTCCCATTGCACTTCCCATATCGAATCGCTTTCCATCGCATGGCCAAGTTATGCACGATGACGAATGCGCTAATCCGGCGCGCAAGTGGAGTGCAGTTAATTGCGACGCATAAATGTGTCACGCCATCGCGAGTTATGGCGTCGCTGCCGTGGAAGGACGCGCAAGGATAATGAAGGTTAATGGAGTGCAATGAGCGCCGCCGCCGCCGCCGCCTGCAGAATGGAAGAACAAACACGCGCATAAACAATGGGCAAACACGAGCCAATAAGTCGGCTGTTTAACAATCGTAAAGCGGCGCAATTTACAGCCCGGCCGGGCTGCGCACGCGCCGCCCGCGCTTTTTCCGGCTGAAAAACCGAGACGCGAATTCGGCTCGCTTTTACGGCTTTCCGGAGCAAACGAGCGCGACTAGGCGAATGAAAATGAAGACATTCGCAGGCAGACGGTTGCAGCGGAGGCGGCTGCATTCGCGCACATGGGGATGGCGGCGGCGTTGTTGGCATTTTCGCGAAATGAGTGCACGCCGCCTGGGTGGATGCAACGCGCCAAAACTTACGACTCTTATAAAAATATAGAAGTGGGCGCATAAAATCCGGCGCGCTCGTTTCGCCTGCAGCACAGCATCCTCCTGCAGCCAGAGACGATGACGACGACGACAGACGTCAGCCATGTCATGGCGAAGTTTACGCGCATCCATCCAACATGGGGGCGCGGGTTCGCAATGCAATTGGATTCAGGTCCAGATGCAAATCGGGCCGCGGCTGCCCTTCATCGATCGCTGGTGGTCCGAGATAATTGCGTTAATCGCCGATAAATTCCCGACTTTATGCCGGCAGGTTCAACCAGTTGGCGAAGGAGTTTAGGCCACATGCGCACGCAATTAATGGACAAGTCAGGTGAGCGTGATGCGCAACGAGGCATCCGCAATCAGCGTAAGTGAAGTCGGTTCGCGCATCACAATATCGCGTGCATCTTAAGAGCAGCGGAATGAAATGATGAGCAGCGCCGCAAATAAAATAAAGATATTGGCCGGCCGAGTGGTCAGCCAGCTCTTCGTTTCATGCCGCCGCCTCTCTTAATATCCGCCCGACATGCACACGGCCGGAGCTGCGATAATTGGATGAAAAACAAGTACGCGTTAGTTTTCCGAGCGGCGTAATTAATGCGCCGCGAATTTCCAGATCGCAGATGATGCTGGCGCGCATAAATCGGCGCATAAAAGGCAAGAGATCCGATTGGAAATCAGTGGCGCATTGTGCCGATCGCGGCCAATCTATGATGATGATGATGATGATGCGGAGCCGTAATCCGACGACAGCGTAAAAACTTAATCCTTACGGCTTCCGGCTGTGCGCTGGAATTGGAAATTTGCAAACCGATCGCATCTCTGTCTGTTGCAGCCGCGGCAAGACTCAAGGTTGCGCCTTGGGAGGACGAGATAAAGGCTGCGACTGGAAGCCGCATCCGCCACGCCCCGAGGATCGATGATGATGAGTCGCGCTCGGATGCTGTGCGAGACTGGCGGCCAATTAACCCGCTGGCGCATCTCTTAATTTGCAGTTTACGAGCGCTAATCGAAGATTCGCCGAGTGGACGCCTCATTAGCTGAATCCCGGTGGCCGGCAGGTAGCCGCCATCGGGCCAAAGTTCGCCGACGATTTCCATGCTTTTACGGCACTCGAGGACGCCAGCGCAATTCCGCTGAGAGCCGGCCGCTCGTAATAAATTCAATTAGAAAATGGACGCGATGGAGAATAGCCAAATCGTGGCGTGGACTGCAGATGAACGCGCAGCAAGGTGCCTGGAAGTCTGGGAAACTGGCGCACGTCGATACGCCGACGGGGTCGCCGACGGGGTTGCATACGCATTGCTAATTTGCGCGCCGCGGAATGCCAGATTGCGATCGCGAAATAAACGCCCGCGAACAAAGGCGAAGGGTGAACGCCCACGGCTCTACTCCAGCGGTCAAGAAATCAAGAAATGCCAATGGGACTCATCTCAATTACTACCCGTTTGCAACTTTGTGTAATCTAATTTGTGTGAGCCGCGTTTTTTGCGCTCTTGAAATCGATACCATTTCTTCTTTTCAGCTGGAAAATTAAGGGACTGGATGCGGGTTAGGGGTTGGTCGCAGTTTAACGTCATGCCCGGGACGAATCTGGAAAGCGTTCGCCGTACTTTGTAATTATGTGTATTTATGGCCCAATTGGGGCTGCCGCATGAAAATGTCGACGTTTTCCTCATCCGACCGCCAACGCTTCAATTAGTCATTCATTGGAAAATCGATCGTATGCATAATTAATCCGCAAGGAGCATGCGCAGTCGAGCCGTCCGCAGACGGCACATGGCAGGACGAAGCGAGAGTCAAGACATTGCGAAATATGTATCTCTTCACTTACGTGTGGACGTCGGCGTGCTGGGGATGCTGCTGCGGCTGCGGCTGGCTGCGGAGAGGACGTCGGCGAGATGTCGCGCGGCGCGCGGGTATTCGCGACACACATGTGTTTGCATATTGACGCCCCGACGTGGTGGTCCACGGCATCGGCGTCGTGTGAGGCGTCCCGACGCACTGCGCCTCTCGCCGACCACCGCCGCACCCGCACACACGGACGCCGCATCCGTCCGGAGACGCCGGAAGCG
This sequence comes from Labidoglobus nevermanni, assembly GCA_025447835.1. NCBI lineage: Eukaryota > Metazoa > Arthropoda > Insecta > Coleoptera > Staphylinidae > Labidoglobus > Labidoglobus nevermanni. Next base: position 955,019 of record JAOEHK010000008.1, read on the forward strand.
CCAATTCACACGCACCCCCGCCGCCCCCGCACGGCGCATTTTGCAAATCGCGACCGCTGCCGCCCCGCACCCCAGGCGCACAGATGCACAGCCACACACACACACTCAGCAACAAGCACGCACGCCACCTGCAACAATTAACAGAGATTAACCTAATAAAAATGTTACGAGTCGCAGCGAACCGCTCCCGGTGCGCCAATCCCGCCCTCGCTGCTCGGCCCATTGTCGGATGGATGCAGGACGAGGACGATCCGCCCGACTTTGGCGGCGGCGATTAAACAGGATTATCATAAAAGGAGGACTGCGCTGTAAAAGCTGCCGCATCTCGCCCTGCTTTTTTCCCTGCGCGAGTTGTAAAAGACGAGATGAACGCGACTGCCAGTTGATCGAGACGCGCTCTCTTGCTGCTGATTGAGCTGTCGGACAAACAAGATGTAATCCATTTGCCAGATATCGCCGGCGAAGTTTTGCCATTTGCGACGAGACCAGACGAAGACGTTATCGGGCGAATTGCAGCAATTCGTCGCGCAGGCGCATAGGGCAAGAGCGCGCAACATTGAAATCCGCTTCCGCATGACTTGGATTTATTGTTTTATCGCGCCACCGTTTCGCGCGCCGCATTAAGATAGCGGCAGGCGGGGGTGGGCGCCGGCACCGCCGCCATCGACTTCGTGAAACGTCGGCGCGCCAAGGTGAAGAAGTCGTAAAGCTAATTAACTGCCCGCAGACCTGCTGCTGGTGAGGCCTTCGAGTCAAAGGGTCATCACGATTGCGAGTTGAATACCTGCAGCAGGCGCGAGATCCATGGCCTCCCTTATGCTGTGCGCTCGTGCCGTCCATGACCACACTTCCTGCCCCAGTTCTGCGCGCCGCCATAAAGCGCCTAAAGTCTTTCTCCCTTCTTGCAGCCGGCGCAGCTGCTGCTGCTGCTGCTGCGGCGGCGATACGCTGAACTAATGGCTGCGTTTACGAGCGGCCGCCGGCGGCGCCACCGGCA
>JAOEHK010000008.1:957772-985313 GCA_025447835.1 Labidoglobus nevermanni
ACCAAGGCTCGCGTGGGCAGGGCCGCATCCCTGAAGTAGATCTGAGACAGATACTACCCGCTACCCGTTGGAAACAAATGGTAAATGCGAGTTACCAGATCATTCCAATGAACGTGGAAAAGGAGATGAGTGAAGGTTAATTGGGGCTAGGGATATGGTTTCCTGAGATCAATGGCTCGCGTGAGCAGGATCGCATCCCTGAAGTAGATCTGAGACAGATACTACCCGCTACCCTTTGGAAACAAGTGGCAAATGCGATTTCGGGCTGTTGCGAAGCCTTTGCTCCCAATTGGCCAATTCGGCCATTGTGGCTCACGCCAGGGGGTTGCTCGTAGAGCGTCGGGTATGGAGATTTTTTTCATATTAACCCACAAACTCGTTGCCGCCGGCGGCTCTCCAACTTTCTAAATGTATCCTATGCAGCTGGGGTTTGACCTAGATTGCGATCAATTGCAGCGAGCCCTTTGACGCTGCGCGCTCCGAGCTGATGCGGAGGCAAAAGAGAAATCGCCCAATCGGCTAGAGGTCGCATAGAAAAAATCGTCGCCTCATTGTAGGCAATATGCGATCGGGACCCCTCTACACCCCCATGCGTGGTGCATTTCTGTCGCTTTGGTGGCAGCTGCTGGGTGCCAGTGCGGCATCGCATTTAGTCGCGTCAAGATCAACAATGCGCAACCCCGAATTTGTTTAAAGGCGTCCAGTTCAACACGGTGGCCCACAAACAATCGCAGATTTGCAATCGGACATCCCTGCCGCAGGACGCCAGGACGCGTCGCTCCGCACTGCACCAAGATGGCCGATTCAAGGTAACGAGCTGATTCTCTGACTTGTCGTCGCGTTATCCTTGCGCCCGCGCGACTAATTAGTAGAATTCCAAGTGCCGCTAAGAGGAGAGGTCGGAGGAGAGACAATGGGCCTGCCAGGAGCGCAATTGCGAATTACTCACATAATCACAACGGCGGGGATGGCGATAATGATGGCGATCGTTGCTGATGCACTCGCGGCACCCGCGGCACGCCGAAGACTGATCACGCGCGAATGCGGACGTAATTAGCGGGCGGAAGACTTCACCGGCGGCGGCGGCGGCGGCGGCCGCTCTTCGCGCTCTCGCCAATCTGTCTCGGCTGGCCGCGGCTGTCGAACACGACTAATGACTGTCACCCTGTGCCCGCCGCGGCCTCACCTACGGGCATCCGCCGTGCGGATTGCATATAGCACATAGGAGGGGCCCCAGCGCAGTCGTATACATCTTAGTGCTATGGCCGCCACTCACATTGGAAGATAGGCCATCAAGCATGTCGTATACGGCGCAGCGAGAGAGCTGGCGATTGTAAAACTTTTAGGACACTTTGCGAACGAACCAGCGCACGGCGAGCGGGACGCCTGCCGCCCCCCACACCGGCGGTGGCGGCGGCGGCGGAAACGCGACCTCGCCGCGCTCTTCCAATATCCGGATCTTTCTCTCTCTCTCCCTCCTTCACGCCCGCCATGGATCTCTCTTTCGATTCGTCGACGCCGTCTTCGGCGGATATTTGCGCGCCGCCGATCGTAAACATCCCCCCACGGAGCGCAGACAGCAGCACTGCCCTTTCGCGGATGCACCCGGTGCACCCGGGCTCGCCGAGCAATGCGCACCAGGTCGCCATCCATCGGGGACCTTCCCCAAAGTGAAAAACCTTGTCGCTGCCTCTCTCTCCCTTTCACCGCCTCGCTACGACTGTGGACATTTGGCAACAAGGTTGCGAATCTCTATTAATTGCCGTCCGTCTTGCCTTCAATTCCCATTTCCTGAAACCGCGCGCGGGTTTATGTTGCATCTTCTGGGAACAATGTGCCGCGGAGCGAATGATTGGCCGGCATGGTTTTAGATTGCGTTTCGTCTCCCTGGCGACGTCCGCACCGATTGCGAATTGTTGGCAATTCCCTTTGCTATGGCGCTGCTCTGCCCGATGAGCGCTAGCATGTCGGCCAGGTTGCCATGCACGCGCGATGAGGTGGAGCGTGCGTCGCAGCGCGCCAGTCGGCGAGTAGCTGACTCTGGTTCGCGCGGCGGCGGCGCGACGCGCGCTTCTCGCCTTTCTGCTCGCCTGGTCGATTTTCGCCGCGCGCTCGCCGTAGCCGGAGCGCCAACAACGGCAACGCGAACGCGTTTCCTCTCAGTCGCGCTCGCCACCACCGGCCGCCAGTCAAGCCAGGCCAAGTCAAGTCAAGCTATGCTTGCCTCAATACGCGCGTCGCTGCAATTGCGATCCGAAACTGATTCGCTGCCCCAATGTGACTACATGCTGCTTACCTTCGAGAATCGGTATCAATAGCGAGCGCGAGTAAATAATTAGCATATTTCAGCGAATAACTGCATTTGCTCAAATGTACAAATAAACATCAACATAACATCAAATAAAAATGTTTAATAATTGCTCTGTTTCTTGCTCGCATCTCTCAATCGTTGCAGCACACTCTAGCGAGTAGTAATATCAAGTTTATTGGATGTTACTTACAATAGTTGCTTTACTTTAAATAATTAGGAGATCAATAAATATTCAATTGTTTTTTAAATGTAATTACCATCATAATTGTCCCGGAATGACTGGGATTGCGTTTGCGCTGGTGGCATTAGGAGCGGGACGGAGGGTGGTTGGGAGGAATGCGCGACGGGAGGCGAGGGAGGAAGAAAGAGACACTTTATATTCATCATTATTAGTTTTGAATATGTACAGCATGTTATTCACTTTCTGCTCCTCGCAGCGTCGTCCTTCGACGTCCGCGTGCCGCGTGGCGCAAGGACGTCCGTGGCTGCGCGACGTAATTACTTCATTGATTGATTGATTGATACATTTGACAGACAGGTGTAGATCTACCTACACTGGGATAAATTCGGTTTGCCTAGACGAGGTCCTGTCGCTGCTGCAGCATTGCTTTTACTCCTTGTTTACATGGTACTTGTAATCTAGATACGTTTAAAACTACACACGTCCCCCCGCCCCCGTCCAGCCGGCTCGTCTTTGCCATCATCTTCGCATTGCAAATTAAATTTGAGTAAGGATTTTCTTGGAAAATGCCGTATACAATAAGCGCCAATTTTGCATTCCACCTCCACCTCCTCCAGCCCACCTCTCTCACCTACTATTTACATTGATCAGATGCCATTTCCGCAAGCAAGTAAAACATTAACAACGTAATCCTTCCGATGGCAAGAACAAATACAAGCTGCCGCTCCCTCAACCCTCCCGTTCTGCATTGCAATAATTTACTATACACATTTAGACTACGGCAACATTGAGTACATTGTAAAGTAGCATAGTAACGACTTATAGTATCTATGTATATGCGCTTTCTTCGCAGCCGGCTCGTCGACAAGCGGAGAGCCACTGACAGCCGACGTGTATGTACAGAGACGCTTCGCCTGCCCCCGCTGCGAGATGTCAGCTGGCTGCTGCTGCTGCAGCTTCCCTCGCTGCCCGCATCCGACTCACGCCGCTCGTCGCTGGACGCTGAGTGAGTGGGTGCGAGAGGGCCACACTCTCGCTCATTCGCACGCACGCATTCATTCATTCTCTCGCTCGCTCGCGCTCTCGCTCTCGCTACCCCTGCGATGCTATGCACCTTCCAAACAAATAACAATGCGACTTCATCGTGTTGCACATGCCCCGAATGTAATCGATGCGCCCCCGGCCCGCACCCATTATTGCAGCCACCTCATCTCGAGTCATTCGCGCAACCAGTAATAGTAGTAGAGTAGTAGTAGTAGAATAGGAGTAGATGCAGTATGAGGGAGAGGGGGGTCGGGTGGCAGCAGCGGCCTTCTAGGCAGTCAGCCCAGAGAAGGCCGCTGGTCACTGGTGGTGCTTGAGCGCGCCGTTCGCCGCCGCGTGGTGGTTGACGACGTGGTGCTGCGCGTGCACGTGGTGCGCGGCGTGGTGGTGCGCGGCAGCGGCGGCGGCCGCAGCAGCCGCGTGGTGGTGGTGGTGGTTCTGGTTGTTCGTGCTGGCGTTGTTGTTGTTCTGCTGCTGCTGCTGCTGCTGTTGCTGCTGCTGCTGCTGCGCCGACTGCCGCTGCTGCGTCTTCTTGTTCTTCATGCGCCGGTTCTGGAACCAGATCTTCACCTGGCGCTCGGTGAGGTTGAGGTTGCGCGCCAGCTCCCAGCGCTTCTGCTTCGACACGTACGCGTTGAACAGGAACTCCTTCTCCAGCTCGAGCGTCTGGAACTTGGAGTAGGGCTTGCGCTTCTTGCGCACGGTCACCTGGCCGGTCCACTCCAGCGGGTTGGCGCCGGTGCCGCACGGCACGCTCACGCCCATCGCGCCCAGCGAACCTGCGGGTGCGTGCGCGCGGCCGCAATTAGAACAAGTGAGGGTGTGGGTGTGTGTCTGGTGGTCGAGTGTGCGGCTGCGGCTTGCTCCAGCGCGCGCGCGTGGGGGAAATCTGACGCATTCCCATCATTATTAATTTTACAACATAATGACAGCGTGATGCGATCATCGCTGCCTGCTTTACTATGCAATAAAACTGACCTAGGCGCCACCGCCGACGACGACGAATCGCGCGATTTGCGGCACGTGGCGCTGCGCTGAATGCGTGCGTCGCCCAGGTGGGTCGGCGGAGGGTGCTGCTTGCTGCGCGCCCCTCGCTCGCGTTGCGCTGCGAACGCGCCACGCGGCGCCATCTGGCGGCGCGCACGTCGAGCAAGCCGAGCGCGCGCTGGTCGAGCGGATGGGTGGGTGGGTGGGTGGGTGGGTGGTTGGCTGCTGTTACCTGGCGGCGGGTACGGCGTCGAGGCGACCGCGTCGGGCGCGTAGTTGCGGAGGCCGTAGCCGCCGTCGTGGCCGAATCCGGCCGACTCGGCGACCATGGCGGCGGTGGCGGCCGCCACCCGGTTGCGCTCGTCGGCGACCACCGGCGCCAGGTACGAGGGGACGGGCTGGTGCGCGTGCTCCACGTGGTGGTGGTGGCGCGTGGCGGCCGTGTACGGCGCGTAGTTGCACCACGACGCCGGCGACGAGAAGCCCTGGTGGCAGGAGGACGAGACGGCCGCTGCCGCCGCCGAGTCGGCCGCCGCCGCCGAGTACTTGTACTCGGAGGCGGCGCCCGTGGCCGCCGCCGCCGCCGGCGACCAGAACGACAGCGTCGCCTTGCGGCTGTCGCGGCCGGTGGCGGCCGGGTCGCCGGCGGCCAGATTGTAATAGGTCGGCGCGCTGGCCGCCGCCGCCGCGTACTGGTGGTGGTGGTGGTGGTGGTGATTGAGACCATCGAAGGCGGCCGTCGTCGCGGCGGCGTGGTGCGACTCCGAGGGCGAGTAGTTCCACGGCTGGCCGTGGTGCGAGTGCCGGATGACGCTCGGCTCGCCGCCGCCGCCGCCGCCGCACTCGCCCCCAGCGCCGCCACCACCAGCCCCGCCGTACCCCGAGCCAGCCGTCAGCCGCTTGGCGGGAATGTGGAGCGGCCCGCCGCCCGCCGCCGACCCGCTGTTGCTGGTCACGCTCGCCGGCGACGAGCTGGACGTGGCGGACGTGGTGGCCGTGGGCGGCGGCGGCGCCACCGTCGCCGGGCTGGTGGTGCTGCTGATGGGCGTCGCGGCGCTCTGCGGCGCCGGCGGCGGGCTCTCCTCGTAGAGGCCGCCGTTCATCATCGACCACCAGGCTACCCCGGCGGAAGACCCCGCTCCGGTGGCTGGGGAGGATCCGGCCGGATGCACATGGTCGTACAGGGTGGGCGCCGCACACGCCACGGGGTCCGCGATGGTGAGGACGATGGTCGCAGCAGCCGGCGATCAGCGCATCGGTGGGGCGAGCGGGCGGATGGCGAAAACAGAAGCACACAAGAGCGTGACGACCCAATCAGTTGGCGGCGCTGCGCACTTTGACGTTAATCACACAGATCTCTGCTCTCGCTCTCTCGCTCTCTCTCACACGCTCGCTCTCAATCTCTCTCTTTCACGCTCTCGGCGTGACGGCGTGCGCGATTGCGGCACTCGCCCAGGTGGTGGATCATAAATGGACGGCTAATTAATTCATCGCCGCGGCGGCGATGTCTTGCACTTGACGGCGCGCAGCATCCCAGAAGGGGACGCAGCCAGCTGACTCGCCGCCCTCGGCGACCTAGTCTCGCCGCTGCCGGTACTGCTGCTGCTGCTACTACTGCTGCTGCGGTTCGTCGCGCGAGGGGCGAGCAGCGGGCTGGCGTGAAACTCGCGAGTGACTTTTGGGACTCTGGCGGCGAGTGCGGCAGGAGCGCACTCGGGACTCGACTGGACGCCGACTGGCAGCGCGGCGGACAGGTTGCAGGCGCGCACTGAACTCCGACTCGTTCGCTCGCTCGCCGACTGCCTGCGCATCTGAGCAGGCCGCGTGCGCTCGCCGATCGCCGACGCGCGTGCGATCTACCGGCAGACGCTGGCAGCGGCGCGCCTTCGCCGCCGCCGCCGCCGTCGTCGCCGTCGCGGTCGCGCGCATCCCAGACACACGTCGCGAGATCGCTCGCCGCCTCGCGTCCGGCACTGGCACGCCGCGAACGCCAGCCATGCCTGCCGCGACGCCGCCATGCGGCCGCGCTTTCCCAATAGGCGGCGCGCACCGCGCACCGCGCACGCACGCGCACGCACGCGACTGCCGCTCTTGCGCGCCTCGTGCATACGTTACCTGGATGCAAGCCGGAACGAGCCGCCGTCGAGAACACTCTCGAGAGTCTAGAACAGGGCAAGACACGTGTAGCGAATCGGGCGCGGGCGGGCGACATCAGATCAACGCTCAGCCGCACCTGCTAGACAGCTCGAACGGATGCAGAACGCGCTCCACGTCGCCGAACAGCTTGAAGCATTCAGTGGAGAGCGGGCGGAAGCGAAGGCGGAAAGCCTGCAACACAGCGTAGATGGCGCTCCAGATGCATGCCGTGTTTACGCAACAATTTCACGCCGATTAGCTCGCACCAGCGAGCACCACTGGTCCATCCCTTTCATCCCTCTTCCGGTTTACTGCCGCAAAGTTTAATTGTTCGCCGCGACGTCCCGGGAGGGGCGACGCGACAACGCAGCAGGGGTGAAATGAGGCCTGCGTCTTATTGCCGCAGATGAAGAAGAGACGCGCATTGTGCGGGGTGTGTAATCAGAGTTTATGGAGACATCTTGGGGTGAGATGGGGCGCGTGACCTTTGGCGGGGGCTGGAGCGGCCGCAAATATCAATTACGCAAAGACGCCGGCGGACATGATAAGACGCTGCAACCCCTTGCGGCAACTGTCCGATTGGAAAAGTTTGCGCTCAAATGACCAAAGTTTTCCCGCTTGCCGCCCAAACAAAAGGCGTCTGCGCAAGGGCGGAAACGGCATCTCATTCGCCGGCTGCCTAAAATTGCTAAGACGTGCCTGAGTGTGTGTGTGTTTTGTACGACGCAATAAAAAAGAATCAATTTACCGAATTGGAAATATTTCCATAGATGCGGCGAAGACAAATGGCGCCGATCGAGATATTATCGTAAAAAATGTGATTTACGAAAATGCCCATTTCCGAAATTGCATCTACATACTTCCGCCGCCGCACCCTGGGAGCTTGAAAGCTTTCCAATGTCCGAGCGGCAAGAGTTTCTGCATGCCTGCGGCGCACCAGAGACGGCCATTGGGACTTTTGCTCTTGCCGCCCATTCTGCGTCTGGCCTTTGTCACTCGTAGACAATCGCGGCCACTTGAGACAGCGTCTGTCTTATCATGCGCCCTCTTCTCCGAAGTGTTTACACATGTTGCAGACGCACGCGGTATTAAGGTCATAACTCAGATTACGCGGCGGCCGCGCATCAAGGATTTCGCGGCCGAGGCGAAATGGCAGCAGACGGCGATTATCGTTAATTAAGTGGAGTTAACGACGCGGGCAAATGAAGACGGGCAGCGGGCATCTGTTAATCGGCTTCGCGTCCCGGTGGCGGGCAGCAGGAAGACGCGCGCCAATCGCTTCTTCTGGCTGTCATATCACCGCATTTGCATACAAATCGTTCAGGTTTCCATGCGCGCATTTTTGCCTCTCGCCGCCTTCCGCCTTCGCCGCCCGCCGCGCGCGTCGTCCAATAATTTGCTCATTTTACTCACAAATGCACAGTCGCCAACTATTACCGCGCTTCATTACCATACTCGCGGCCGCCTGCAATGTAATTAACGAAAATCGCCATCGCTGAATTCTCGCGGCGCCCTCAATTTCAGCCGACTTATCGATGAGCAGCGGTACTTCGTCGAGGCGAATAAAAATGACGACGCGAGCGACGCCGGAAAATGGAAAGACGTGCGCCTGCTGCCGCCCGAGAACCAGTGCTGAATGCAAAAGCAGGGATTTCCTCCCTCGCCGTCGCCGCCGCAGCGCAATAAAGCGGGAATATTGGGAAAAATCTGATCATTAAAACGCAGTCGCGACGATGATGACGTCGACATTTGAGAACGCCTCACATTTGACAAGCCATGCTTTTAAGATAACACCAAAGTGGCGCAATCGAGCAGCGACTTCCTCGCCGCATTAATGCACCAAGAGGCCGATGAAACCGACGCGTCTGACGGCGATTGGAAAGCTCGACTGCATGCCAGCAATCCAATTCCAATCCGACTAAAATTATGCAAACGCAGTTGTAAAACGCTCAAGATTGCGCACTAATTGGACAAAAAATGGGCGAATCCCGACGACGACAATCATTAAAACATCGTTTCCTTATCGCCGATCGCCTTCCTCCGCCACTAATTGCATCCAGCGTTCGCCCATCAGGTCGCTGCTTCCGGAAGTCGATTTTAAGTAATACCAAATGCACCCTTTGCCTTTTGCCGCGCATATTAACCTCGCTCGCATTCCAGGCCGAGGCGTAGAGAATAGATGCGAAATGAGAGAGTTTTGGGTGGGGGGACATGGCTGCGCTCAGGATGCCATCATCAGCCGATCGCACCAATGCCAAGCCAAGGAGAGGCCATTGCAGGTCACAGGCTTGTGTTCATGTGTCCCTGTCCCGAAAAATACGGCGAACGCAATTTCAATCGCCGCCAATTCCTAAAGATGCTGCGACAAGATGGCAGATGAAGATATATTTAGGCGTGCCGGGCTGCGTAATGCACGGATAACAGCGATACCCGGAAGAGCAGTCGCGAGATCAAGTCAATTGTGCGAGCCATTTCTTATTCAGGCAGCCCGGATCCGGCCTTCGTCGAACTTGGCCGCAACCTGTCTCTTTTGTACTGCGAATCATCTCGCCGGATGCTGGACGTTCGTGCATTGCCGCAAAAACGAACATTTAAATGCATGAAGGCAGATTACGGCCTGCACGGAGGCAAAAAAGAAAGTCGGCCAGAGAGGAAGAAAAAGGCGTCGCAGTGGAAGATTGCTCTCGTGCGAGCGCAGCCTCCTTCAGTGCCAATGTGCGCGCCATCTGCGTCTCCGCGAGCAAATGGCGCTGCAGAAGATTGCAATGCCATCTTGCGCGCGAATAATTGCATTTGATTATTGCCGATCATTCGCAGACAGGGACGGCATAACGAAGACGAATGACTGATGACGGCGAGGAGGCGCTGTCCACATTGAATGACATGACAAGTCGATCATAAAACGCTCGTAAAAACTAATTTTATGATTCCGGATTATGTACGTTGTACTACAATATCGCGCCGCGCGGCCGGAAAAGCGATGGTCGCGAAAGTGAAACGTGCAGATTCGCCGTGAGAAAACGCACACGAGAAATGTGGGCAGACGTAAACACGCATCGAATGAAGACGCATTAATTATCCGACCCTGTCCATCTGCTCCGTTCACGCACCACCCAGCCAGACGCAATCAAACCGTGTTTCTTCGGCTGCGCCGAGGCGTCAGTGTAAACAAACTCGAGCTGCTCGTATTAACCAGATCGTAGATCAATGACAAATAGTCGCGACCCGCCCGGGAATGCTAAACTAAACAAGACTATTAAAAGCAAACGTCTCGCCTCGTCTGGATCCGCCTCCTCCCGCCAAGTCGAGTGAAAAGTTCTACATGTTTCTCTTTGTTATTTTAGAAAAATATTGGAAAGGAAATTGCAACGCTGCGCCGGAAATTAAACGCATGCATCGCAGCATCCAGCGGACCAAGAAGAAGGGTCTTCTTCGCCGCGCGCCGTCGGCGAACAATTAAGGAATAATACCCGCCGACGGTTTATAGGTTCGCAGCCAAGAGTCGTGAATTCCCGCAGGGATCCTCTTCGCCTCCCTGGCCCCCGCTCCGCGTCGCTGGCGCGGGATTACGGCAAACTATCTTGGCATGTATTCAAATGAGTGCGCATCCGAATAATTTGCTCGCGAGATGAAATCAAATCGCGCCCGACTTTGCTAACTGTCTGTCTTTTCAGACGGCGTTCGACGGGTTGCAGCGCAACTTGTTTTCCAGCTGGCCAACGATGGAAATCGTAAAAATCGTAACAACGCACCACCGCAGGACGACATGGCATTTCATTTATGCGGCCTGATCATGGATGCATTTATGACGAGCGCCAAATGCGCGTTTCCGACATCCACCTCCATGCCGACACTCATTACCATCGTGGATAATGTTTCGGAAATCCACCACTTTCAATAGCGTCATAAAATCCTTCGTATAGGATTGCGATCAATCAATGGCCACTCACTCTCCCTTCACATATTTTCGCAGCGCAACTAATAATCAAGGACATCAAAGCAAAACGGCAAGAATAGAGGTCTTGGCATAATTAATGCGACGATAAATATTATCCGGCCGTGGAGCGCATATTGTGTCATGTTCCCAGGCATTTACGATTGTCGTAAGCATAATCAGCGAATGGCGGAAAATCCATGTACGAAATATCATCGCAATCATCTAACCTGTTATAAATCTAAGCACAATCAGCCATTTGCGTCTGCACGCCGCTCATGTTCGTTAAGCCCTACACGAAATTGCTTTCGCCGACGCTTGAGTGATTAATTAATCATTACTACGAACAAAAGCGATCAGCAGACAGAGAAATGAAATAAATTGCTTTTCAGATGAAGCCTGTTGTTGACCCATGCGAGTGTACCATTTTAATTAGCAAATAAGGCACAAGGATAACGCCGAAATGAAATAGCAGCGCAAGGAAAACGCGCCCGGAATTTATATCTTCTAGCGGACCAGGTACAGTTCCTGCTTGCATGTAAATGACTGGCGTTTACGAACGCCAGGATAACCGCATGATCCTCGCTCCGGATAACGCCGCAGGACCCATGGACTAAAAGGTAAAGAGCAAAGTTTAAATTGGCGCGTCGCGGATTGTTTAATTAGCTATAAAGGCGGCGACAATCGCCGATTGCCAACAATTGCACGTAATCAGGGCAATTCCGTAGGGCCAATGGTAAACATTGTGTGTTTGTTCATTTGCACGCAATCGAGCATCGAAAGTGAAGCGATCCATCATTGGGCATTGTGTGCTCGACAGCAATAACAATCAGAAACAAGTAAAGAACGAGATGGCGCACGTTTAAGCATCCGAGTAATAGGCAATATTAAGTTTATGATTATTTTAATAACCCATTATTGGTTTTTTATAACGCCGCTAAACGCCAATAACTCGCAACGGTGCGCGACTCCCGCAAATTTGTTACAAGCGCATTGTTGCTCAATTATAAATGTTGCACACGTGTACAAGCGGATTTATCCAGCCAAGAAGCGGCAGGATGGATATTTAAGGGCGCGCGACACTAGCGCCGCTCAGAAGCGAAGCGCCCAACTACATCCATGCCGTCCCTTTGCTGAAACCTTTAGTGCGCTTGAAAAGCTTCGCTCGACTCTTCGATAAAAAGCTCGTGAATTACGCCTACGAATATTGCGCCAAGCTATTCAAAACAATGGCATGCAATCGCGAGCTGCGATAAGACGGCCGGAATTTTCAGTGCGGCCCATTACGATTATCGTGTGCCCCTTCGGGCGCGAAATATGCGCGGATTTTCAATAACAAATTCTTCGCCCTGCTTATCGCCGGCCCGTGGTTGCAGTGCGCAGCGTTCTCCTACTGCTGTTTATTGTTGCAAGTGTTGAAAAGCAAATAACAATAAAATGTAGGTATCTACTTACGGACTCTAACAGGCATTAAAATTTTAACATACTCACATGCGGCTCTCGTAATGCCGGCTCTAAAAACAACACTTTGGCGCGCTTTAAGACGTTTCAAATGCTGTAAAGTGTTTTTCCGAAAGGAGTTTTTCGGCGCTGCTTGAAAATTTCAATATTTACTGCTGCCAATTCCGCGCTTATCTCAGGCGCGCCGAAAATGTCGCAAATAGAAAAGGAATTTCGCGACGCTGGAACGTAGGCAGCCAGGCATGCAAGGCAGTTGATTGAGTTCACGCCGCCAAGACGTGGATTTGGGTGCGAGCCTAAGCGAACGTCTACGTCTCAATTGCCTGAGGATCCGACCCGAGCAGGTCTCCTCCCGCCGCTCGAGTCGCAGGGCTATACGTTAGGCAGTTAATGAAGGCGCTCTTGACAGATACAGGTTTTCTCTGAACGCGCGCGCATCGGGTTTAACTTTTGCGCGCGTCGAGAACCGGCTGAGAGGCGAATAAATATGTCAAGCGTAATGCTGTCGAATGTAAAACTCCGCCCGGCGCATCTCGGCGCGATTCGTGGACGGCTGGAGAGCGAAAACCACCTACGGCACTCACCAAGATGGCTTTCGATGGAGGCGAAGCGGCGGCCCTGCTGGCAGCCGCCGAATGCGAATCTCTGCGTGCGGATGGCGATCGCTGGCGCTCTGGAACACGCCAATTCGTTGTCGTTCAGGCGGCGCAATTAGCGAGAATGCATAATTGCAGCGAGGAGACGCGTCCCGCCGCATGATTTACGCAAGGCCGCCGATTGTGTTGGCGTTCTAATGCCTGCTGCGACTTTTTGCTGCAATTGGCATTCAAGAGAAGCGCAATTATCGTGTTTACGCTCTGCAAAAAATCGGGGCGCGCTGGTGAAAGTCGCATGTGATGAAAGCAAATTGCTGTATTGACCCTGACACACTTCGGCGCGCCTCCAAAGGGTTGTAAATATTTACAAACATGCTGACGGCTCGTTGAGCTGATCGAGATTTCGTCCAGCATTCGGCGCTGCGTCGCCAGTGCCAGTACCCGCATCTCAGCGACCTTTCATTGAACCTCATCGGCGAGTGGTCCATATCAATGTGTTCTGATTGTGACAAATTTGATTACGCTGCGACTCGATCCGACGGAGTCAAGTAAGTAATAAATCGCGATTTCAAGAGGTTCAAGAAGTAATCTTGCCAGTGTTTTTGCAACGAACCCCAACACCCCACGCCAAGTCGAAGCGTCCCGAGAAAATATTTAGATAAGCATTCGCTTTATTTGGCCATCTCGCGGCACTTCCTTCGCATTTAAGACGAGATGAAATGGCAGTTGGGGAGGAGGCGGCCGCCGGAAATGCGAGCGCGAGGGATAAAAAGCGGCCCGGCTGAGATATACGAGGAGGAAGCATGGCTTGCAATTTATTCCGTTCCCTGGAATCCATTCCAGACGCCGGGCACGTATCCCCCCACCCGTCCAAGCCCGGCACGCAAATTTCGCCCGTATTCGCGCGAGCGAGCGCCTCGTAAACCCCCGGCGGCAGGGATCGTTAAAGCCCCGTCCGCGGGGGTGGCGCGTCCAAGGAAATGGCAAAATCGTGTCGCACGGCCCAGTGCACACCAGCCCAGACAGCGGCCATCTTGTGCGCCCTCCCGCAGGATCAATATGCTCGCGCGCCAGCCCGGCCCGGCCGGGCGGCGATCGATAGTGGCCGAGGAGGGTGCATGCGCATCATGGGCATCTCGGCGCGCAGAGCAACGACACCGCTGGACCTCTCTCGCCGCCATTGTCTGCCTCGACCGTAATTGGCGGGCTGGCGACGCCGGTAAATCAAGCCGGGGCTGCGATCGCGTGCGCGGACATTGTGCAATAAATTCAGCGCTTTGCGTGCCTCGGCCGGGGCCTTGGGCCCGCGCAAAAATGCGATTCGCACACGCGCCCGACCGTGAAGAAGAGGCCACTCGCATAAACGTCATGCCCGGCATCTGCCATAAACTAACATGTTTATCTGCGTGCACGCACCGCGCCGCTGCTTAATGGGTTGCCTACATATGCAGCAGCCCGGGCAGCTGGATGTCTTCGCGGCGGCGGCCATTACAAGGCGCAAAAGAAATACCAGCAGCATGGCTGGCATGAGTTTGGTGGGAACGAAGGCAACTCTCGATAGGGCCGGCGGGTAATTTACGGCGGACACAATTTCATCATTAAATTTAATTAGAATTTACTCGCCCCGCCGGCGCAGCCGACTGCAATCGAAGAAGATCGCGAAGACGCCGAATGCTGCGCAATTTTGCACGCATCGGCGCTCGTAAAATGTACCGTTGGCAATGGCCGCGCGGCTAATTAACGAATCGGGATCGAAAATATTACGAATTAAGTCATAAAACCCTAGCGGGGCTATCTTCGCCATCGCCGTTCGTCGCATCAAGTTTAGAAAATACATTGTCAGCCAGCATCCCCGCAACAACAAGCAGCGCCTCTTCGTCCGCCCGTTCGCCTTTCCGCGTTATTTATGCATCGCATGGTTGGGAAATGAAATACGAGTCATCGTAAAGCGGCGCTGTAATTGCAGCCGGTTCAAAAATACGCCGGACGGCGAAGACGAGGGCGCGGGCAGGCAGGGTGGCCGGGAATGCGCGGCGAATCGAATTCGCCGTCGGTCCGACTGATTACAGCTGGTGCGCACTTCCGACGCGCCACTCCAACAGGTCCACCCGTCAATCATATTCGGAATTAAACTTTTTATCGACTTATAAACGGTGTGTGCGCGCGTTTCTTCGTTTATTGGTGTAACAATATCATTATGGGTCGTTCGGCCACGTGCGAACTGCCACACTGCGCTCTGCACTAAACAGCCAGCCGATAAAACTTTTTAATGACGCGCCTCCCCACGCGTCCGCTGCGCAGCCCGCGCGAATCATCTTTCGAATTGATGCGAAACGCGCAATTTATTGCTGTCAATAAGTGTGCACCTGCAGGTTGCTCTCAACTCAATTGATTCGGATTGCTGAATGCAAACAGGCAGCCGCTATCATCGCTTATCAATCGGATGGAGCAGATCGCGCACGCGAGATGAAATGAAGGAATGTGATCTGTATTTACCGGCTACGCAATCATAATAAACATGTCTTGCGCTGGCTTTTATATCCTGCATTTAGTCGTAAATCGCTTATCCCAGGACGCAGCATGATTGCGTTTTCAGAGACAGCATGATTAGTCATCAGAATCACGCAGGCTAGACCATGAATAAAAGGTAATGTTACCCGTCGGAAGCATTAATTGCAGCGACCAAGGAAGGCGGATGCCACGGCTTGAGACAAATGCGCGGACACAGCACACGGACCCGAATGAGGGCACTTTGGCCTTCCACTTGCGACGCGGCCGCACAACTCAATTGTAAGTCTTGGCTTTATCATCCATTGCTAGTAACCCGCATTTACGATTTCAACGAAATTCTTGGTTCGGCCCGCCTCAAGAGTTCGGCAGCATCGACTGCACGCATCCACCATGGAGCCGACACGCCAGCGACCATCAATCGGTCCCATGCGGCTGCCAGCCAACCAGCGGCGAGCTGAGAGCCTAAGGGCAGCAGCCCTCGGCTGCCAGGTAGCCGTCGAGGCGAGCCGACAAATTGCGCTCGATACGTAAATATTGTGGCGTAATTTGCAAAGGGCCATAAAGCGGGCAGCCGTTGCCCCTTTCTTTTGGCGAAAAGTTTCACTTTTCCATGCACCCCGGTTGCGGTTGCGCCATCAAACCATTCGCCAGTCGCCTCCGGTGTGCGCGCTCGCGACCCGCTAAACCACCGACTTGGCACTGAGTTACCTTCTGCCGCTGCTCGTAAACCGGACACGGTGCGAACGCTCAAGTCGCCCATTGCCAACGCGCCCAGCCAATTGCCGGCGCGTCGCAATCGCAACGCAGCATCGCAGACGATGGGAGGCGAAAGGTAAAACGAGTTTCACTTGATATCGCGCGGTCTGATTGCTTTCGCGACGACGAGATGCGCGCAAACATTCGCCCTAAACGCAATCAAGCCATTGCCGGGCGGTCGTAAAGTGCGCTCTCAAGTCATTGACGCCGATGATGGCATTGATGATGATTGCGCTCCACATTGCAGCCGCTCGAACCCTCCTCGAACCCTTTCCAAGCGTCTTGGACGGCTACCAGCGGCATCGCGACTGTCACATAAATTACGTGCGCCTTGGAGGGGTGTTGCAACAAAGTGTTATTTATAGAGCCCGTCGGCCATGTCCATGCCGGTCCATGACGGGGCGGCGGCGGAAAGCCAGCCAGGAATTGCGCGCACGCTTCGAGCTGCTCAAGGGATATAAATAAACATGGGATGCTGCTGCGCCCGTCGCCAGCCTTTATTGGAATCTGTGTCGTATGGGAACGCGCCTCGGCTTAATTCCCGCTCGAGGCGACGCTATAACCCATCCCAGACGGCGGCGCACAGAGCAAAACGGGAAACGAATTCGAGGTCATCTAACCCGCCATTCCCATCATTAATTAATTGTGAGAGAAACCAGAGAGTGGGAACGCAATTCATTGCGCTTGCTTATTTACAATTCCGTATAAAATTATATTGCTCCCCGAGGACCAAGCCGAAGAAGTTGGGGAAGCGAGAAGAAGGGTGGTTGATCAAGTTGTAGGGTGAAGTGCCTGCTCCTTGAGGAAGATACAATGTGCGAAAACTCTGCGAGCAGCTGGCAAGTTTAATGAAATCTGAAAAATTCATGGCCGCTGAAAAAGGCTGCCAGCACCCGACATTAAGGGCAGCGCAGGCAAGACGTCTGCGAGATGGAAAGCCTGATGAGCGATGATAAGAGCTGTCAGCAATGTGCGCAATAAATACGCCGAAGGAACGCAATAAAAAATAATCCGGCCCGCAGAAGAGACAAATTTCCCACCTCGACCCTAACCTAACCTAACCTCGCTCGCATTTGATGCCAATAAATATGACGTTTTCTCTCTCTCTCTCTCTCTTCGCAGGCCAGTCTCACGTCAACGAACATCTCGTCTCCGCGCGTCTGCAGTAGCGCGTTTTCTTATCGTAATGAATCGATTCGAATGCGGAAATGCGTGCCGGAAAACTGCTGCGTTAAGCAAACAGTTTCGCTGAGACTGGAGCTCTGGTGCCGCCGGCGTTTTATTTCCGCCATCGCGACCAGCATCTCAGCGAAGCGAAGTTGGAATACGTCGCTTTTTGTTGGCAGTTTTACGAGCAAATCGCCCTCGTTGCCGAACCCCTTCGCCGTACCACATCCGCCCCAGGACCACGCGGCGCCTTTAATAATAACACGCGAAGAAGTTGGCATGCAAACTCGCAATTTTCGACTACATTTGCCCATATTGGCATTAATAACGCAACATGCGCTCTACATTCCGGGCTTTTCCGGTGCGCACTTTATCGCAGTGCAAGGTAGGTCGTAAAATCGCGCATTATTTACGCAATGTCTCCGTGTGCCAATTGTGATTCATGTACAGTCTCTTTGTTTGCCAATTCGAAGGATAAACGGCGCTTGCTTGGGAAAGCAGGCAGATGGCGGTTGTGCGGCTACTTTAAGCATTCATAAAAGACGCGCGTTCCGCCGGAAGATGCGCAATTCCCATTCGCTCGACTGCTTCAGCGATAAACGAAGAATTACTGTTCGTGAGTTTGTTTTCAAGTGCGCATATCTTTCCACCCCGTCAGGAACGCTAGCATTCTGCGTTTTCACTTAATGAAGCTGCAGGCTGCCGGCAAATGCGATAATTTACGGCAGGCAAATGGCGCTGGACGAAAAGGGTTGCGCCGGACATCGCCTCAGGGTCGAGCGACCGAGGGGGTAGCATCGATCGTAAAATTATGGCGCATGCAGGCGGTGCGCGTCTAGTTTGAACTTTTATCGTAAAAATGTTGCAATAAAAGGGCGCGCATCCGATTTGTCACACGGCCGGTCGGCCGGCGCCACCCTGCACGTAAAACCAAATGAATTGTAAAGAAAAACAGCGATATTTATGCTCATTCGATCCGCAGGCGCGCCACCACCACCACCACCGCCACCACCCGCCGGGTAAACTTAATTTAGCGAAGACGCCGCCGCATTTCCGGTCGGGGGCGGTGACGCCGCTGGTGGCTGCATACGTAGAGATACAAGTTTAATTTCCGTGAAACGGCAGTGAGCCGTAAATGCACGCCACCCTTTTCCATGCTCGTTTAATTAGATCACGTGCATCCGCCGCCGACCCCGCTGGCCAAGCACCCCGTCGGAGGAGTCACGTGCCATCGTAAAATGCTTAAAATTGATCAGTCGACGGGTCTTATCAGACAATGCGTTTGAACGGCATCAGGGAGCGCTCTATTTGCTCGCCTCGAAAAAAACTGAGGCAACTCGTATTGCTATCTTGGTAAGTTTCATTTCAGACTAAGTGAAGTGCGAACTTTTGCATGTCTGCCTCACGTGGCATAAATCAAGCTGGCGCAGAAAACACTAAATGCAAATGCTTTTCCATGTCGGCGCGGTTTCGGAGGGTTGTGTTGCCATGGCTACACGATGGCGAGCGTCTGATAATCGCGCTCCACCGAGCACTTCCACGCTGAATAACTCCACGGGGAGCTGTATAATGGCGCTGGTCCTCGAGCGGTAATTAAGTGCGCAGCCAACCACGTCCATATGGGGCAAATTATTTGTATCCGAAGAATTGCGCTTGCAATATGGGAATATCAACTATGGCCATCTAGGGCCGCCTGGAGGAACTACAAGTAGTCAACTGCGGATAGAAACCTGAAGCGGATAGCTCGCGATTCCTCCACCTGCTCAAACCTCCATATCAATCTCCAAGACCCCAATAGTGATATCAGAAGAAGTAAGCGATGAGGTTTTCAATGACAATTTGGAATTCCCATTCAAATTCGAGTGAGTCTAGTGCCTATCGACATCTACCGGGCTGGCGTCGTTGCACTACACCCTGCGGCCATTTCGGCGCTCTGGGCTTGCTGTCTCTGTCGAAGAATCAATGCGTCCAGCCATCGCCTCTGCACGGCGACTCCCCAAACTCCATGCTGGTTTTACGACTTGGAGCGTAATGGAGCTGCTCGCTGCTCCACAATGCGCGGCTCTGGTGGGAGCAGCTGCTCGAACTCGGCTCGGAAGCCATCATTGCGCTCGCCACTCGCCACACCTCATTTTCCGGTTGCCATCATGGTTTTCCTGCAGCGCCATTCTGCGCACCGATCGATCGCGCTGCCTGCCGACGTTGCCAAATTGCAGAAGGATGGCCATTATTCATGACTTGTTTACAACAATTATTAGCTCAGCGCACACATTTTTGTTGACTTTACATGCAATCGTCATCATCGAAATGAATGCCGGAATAAGGCAGCTCGGCTTGAGTGCATATCGTAAAATGCCTATTTGCACTTGAGCGCGTCTTTTATTCGTGTTTCCTTAATTTATTGACATCGTAATTGGCGTTAGAATTGCTGTCTAATTAGGCGGCGCCCAGCCACCCATAATCAGTTGGAGGAAACTCTGTGCATTGACGATGAGCGAAATGTGTAACAAGAGCAATAAATTTCGAATAAAGCGTAATGAATCTTGAGCCGCGAATTGCGTGCGGGAGAGGGGACAAGTCGGCGCACGTCGCGTATCAAATTAATAGTGCAATAACGCTCCAATAAAATAGTTGTAAATTTGTAAATTGTGCGCGCACGCATTCAAATTGCCGGCGAGCGCCATTAACTTGCCCATAAGTGCCCATAATGCGCTTAACAGCGGCGCTAATAATAAATGTAAATCGAAGCGCCACCTGATTAGAGCCACATACTCACCGCACCTGGGAGGCCAGACTCGGCTCAATGGCGCTTAGCCCTTGACGGCACCACAACTAACCACAACGACAATTCACGCACGACGCGCAACCATGGCCGGCACCTGCTGCCTGGACGTGGACAATCTGCCGTCTGGCTACGTCTGCCAACTGCGACGAGACTCCCAAGTGCAGCCGCGACTCGACCGACTCGACGCGACGCGCACGCGTAACTTGGTCGGGCAAGACGCGCGCTCTTCCAGCGGCACCGCGAATGGCCGCGCGCGCCTCTTCTCTCCTTCAATCCCCATTAGGAAAGGGCCGCGCGCATTCACACCCTTGGCGACAATCATCCAAACAAACAGAGATGCGCCGTGTTTGTTTTATCGCGCGCCAAATTCAAACCATCGCTTGCCTGCTATACGAAGACGAATTCGTCATGATGAGAAATCGCCGAGGTGTGCCATCACATTCCGATAAGCGCACCGGTTTATCGCTCCGATATTGATGACGCATTCCAGGCCGGCCGAGTTTTTCCGGTTTGCCGTGAGTCGCGACGCGCGGCTGTCAAAGAACTGACCGCGCTGGCAAAGACGGCGCAGTCGGGCGCAGCTGGTTACGGAATTTCTGACATAGGTGCTAATTGCAAACGCAACGCACTCGTCCTTTTCGGCGAACTGCGGCGAGTAACGACAGGATCGGCCGGATTGGCCTTGATTCGCGATTCTCTCGCCGCCCGATTCTCACTAATCTCCATTGCATTTCGCTCATTGTTGCAGGTGTTCTAATCAGCCCTCGATTGGCGAATTGCTGACGGTAAAACATCTGAGAATGCGTGCTAATTGGCACGGCAAACACCGTCTTCAGCTGGCCGCACGCCTGAGCCAACAGCACGAGATCAAAGCCGTCTTGCAGCTGGCCCATGCAGATGCAAATTAATGAGTTTCTCATCGCTAATCTCGATCTGCGCGCCGCGGCGAACAAAAGCGGCGACTGGGTGAACGCCCGGCGGGCCTCGAGCTCCCGCCGTCTTCGGCATAAATCAACGGCCGGAAAAATGGCCGAAGACGTGATGCGAAGCAGGCAATTCAACCGACCGATTCTTCGCCGGTAAAAGTGAAACTTTGCACATCTTGCAGTGGCCAGCAAAAAATGGCAGCGAATTGGGGATGTAAACCGATTGCGCAACAAGTTTCACTTTTGCACAACAGCAACAGAGTCGGAGCAGAAAAAATAGCCGATTGTCGCATTTGCCGCACGGCCGTAAACGCGGCCTGACCGCCAAAGGGTTGCACCCCCAAACAGCGGCATTGTGCGGTGCGCACAAGACGAATCGCAAGCTTCCTACTACTCTTGCGAAACGCTGGTTTTGCCATCAATCTATCCTGTCCAGATTGATCCCCATCCCAACCACATTTTTTAAGCATGCAGAATGGCATTTAATGCCCTAGAACGAATGCCGACCACGCATTAATTCGTGCTCGTAATGTGCACGAAAGCGGCAACTTGATTAAGAAAATGCATCCGCCGCACAAAGGCGGACGGGCGGCCACCCCTGTCTGCTGCACTCTTCAGCCACTTGCACCACCGCCGCCGATGATGCAGCATGACGAGATGAAGACATAAAATCGTCGGCGAGCGATATTTCTCCGATGTGACGTTTCGGGATAATGTTTCGGCGCGCAGGAAGCGAAGATGGTCGCCGAGATTTATGTGCGCACCCTTATTCAAATCCGGCCGCCGGCAACATGGCGCACAGCCCTCAGCCCGACGC
Source organism: Labidoglobus nevermanni (assembly GCA_025447835.1). Taxonomy (NCBI): domain Eukaryota; kingdom Metazoa; phylum Arthropoda; class Insecta; order Coleoptera; family Staphylinidae; genus Labidoglobus; species Labidoglobus nevermanni. The sequence continues at coordinate 979,385 of JAOEHK010000008.1, forward strand.
AAGGCAGTCGCACTCGCATATAAATCAAACGCCAGCGCGCCCAACGCCCCGCCGCTCGACTACCCTTAATAATGCCATAAAATGTCAGCGGCGCAGCGAATTTCATCGAGTGCGAATTGTATCGAATTTATCGATTTCCACCACCAATGGCGTCGCGTCTCGTGTGACTCCTTGTTTGCGCATCATGAGCATGAATATTTTGCCACCCCTCGAGCCTACGCCGGATTTAATTAAGGATGCCGTAACGGCGTAAGAGCCAACAGAGACGCGTTAACGAAATTAGATTTGTGCTGCAATCGACCCCCAGATGCGCCTTACGACGGCGGCAGTTAAACGCAAAGAAGTGCGCCTTTCCCGATCGCCGACGGCGAGAGGGCGCATCCAGGGAACCTTGTTGTCCCTTCGCCAGCTGGCGCATAACTTAACCCTGAGCTGCAGCCCTCGGCGGCGCGATGAAAGGTCTCGCGCTCTAATTCTATCTCTGGCCAATGTGATAACCTCCACGGACATTGGGTCTGCATTATCGGGAATCATCGCAGGTGCCTCCATTTTAATGACACCCACACGAGGAGACGAGACGTCGTTTAGGTCTGGCGAGCCAATTGGACAGCCGCATCTTGTCGCTGCATCTTGGGGCATAATTTACAGCTGCCACGAAAGGCGGCGTGGGGCTCGTCGCATAAAATGCGCCACAATAAACGTCGAGAACGGCTAGAAGAGCGCGCGCTGTAATGAGGCCCCGAAAATCAAGCAGATCCAGCCTCGTTGTATCAGGCAGCGTCGTAAAGCGCGATAAATTACGAGTTTATTAAAATTCCCCAAATGGCCGCTGCGTCCGATTCCGATATTTACAGCCGCGGCGCGCATCGGGCGCAATTAAGGCGCAATGCGTAATCAGCTTCGATCGCCATGGACGCCATGGTGATGCCGGCGTATAAATTATGCGCGACTCAAGCACGCCACAAAGACGTCACACTTCTTTCATGCAGCCAGTTCCAGCGAATTAATCTCCATTCAATGGCTGGCGCAAGAGAGGTTTGCAGAGAGCAATCCTAGCAAGGACAGATGTGTTTAGCCAGCTAGTGTTTGCGCACGAACGCCAAACATTTACTTATATACCATCGTGGTGTCTGGCTAAACTCTCTGTTACGTTAACTGCATAATTCGGCAAATTGGAATCAACAAAACAGCTTTAACGATCGCTTTCCACTCGAAAGAAAAAAGAACGAAAATTAATAACCCTGCCGCTCGTAAACCGGCACATTTCCCCGGAAAATGTCAAATCTGTATAACGTAATGCATTAATTACCACCCATTCGCCCACCCGAACAATGCACACGCATGAAAGGAACATTCCGACGGACCACGGACCACAATTCCACGGAAAACACGCGACAAGGACATATTTCATATTTCCGCTAATGTTTTCATTAGCATTGCCATTGATTCTGGCTTATCGTCACTTTCTGCGATTTCAGTCACGTGCGAGCGACAATAATGTGTGTAAAACACTCAAGCGGCAATCAAACTAATTAATTGCCGCTCGATTAATGCATAAAAATGCGCACAATACAAACGCGCGCATTGTGTTTTAATGATCCATTAATATTACATCGCAATTGCATTTTGTTTTAGTGCGCAAACGCAAGAAAGCAGCAACCACTTCCCCTAATTGCGCTGGCAATTAATGGCTCTCGTATTGATCGCACAAGCTGAAACTTTTTGCTGATCGACGCCGAGTTATTTGCTGGCGTCGCAGAGAAGAGAGGAGGGGGTGGGGGTGGGAAGCTGGGAATGCTGTAAGCTGTAAAATCCCTTTTGCGAATTGCGAGACGAACGCAATTTCCGCAGCAGCGCTCGTAAAACTTTACTTCCTTTACTATTTCCATTCCGGCCCGCTTCCGGGCTGCTGGGATGGGCTGTTATCGCAACACCAGCATCCCGCCCGCCCTGCAGTCGCGCACGCCACAAACTCGCCTCGTAAAGCATATAAAATAGAAAAAATATTTTTATATGTCGCAGGACAGCGTTTTACGCCCGCGCGTTTGAGTGCGCTACACAAGGGTGATCATTATACATGTACAGCGCAAAAGTCCGGGGACCTGAGACAAGCCTGGATGGCAAATGTCAAAAGACAATGTCTGATTGCGCCAATGAACGGCTTTCGATCATCCAATCATCAAATACGGCCGTCAAGCGTAAATTGTGGTCACATTTGAAGCAGACGTCAAACAATAAACCGATATCGGCGCATTCAGCCACATTTTGTTGCGTTTTCATGCCAAATTGTCAATCAGTCAATAAACATCTAGCGGCAGATAAAAAATCCAATTTGAATTGCAATCACATGACATTCTACTGTCTACCACCTCCGTAAACCAATTCAACTTATTCAATTGAGATAATATATGTGAGAAATCTCGCCGGATATTCGCATGCGATGCACGTGATATGGAAAATATTTGAACGCACCATTTGGCAAGTGCATTAATAAAACCTGGAATTATTGATCAATAAAGCAAACTTAATACGCGCATTAAAAGTTTGAAATGTCTAGCAGCGCAAACGTAGCGGGCGTATATGGGCGAGATAAACTCACGACGGGATTTGCATTTATAGCTGCTACTGGTGCAGCATCACGTCTAATAGCGCCTGCCATTATCCCCGCGCAGATTTACGCCACCGAAAAATGCGCACGCATTCAATGATCATAGTCACAATTACAAAAAGTGCACTCTTGCGTCCAACGTGGCAGATACGACTCGATTTCGTATTCATCGAATGAAACGCGATATCATGGCCCTAACGGCCGAGGTGTAAAACGACATCATCCCCACCGAATGCAGGGTGCGCCCATCGTCATTAAACAGCCTCACAATGCCCAATAGGACGCATAAAAGCGAGACTGATATGCAAATGCCATCTAAATGCGAGTGGTAGGCAACCCGTGTCGCAAGCCCAAATGCCAGTAGCAAATGCTAGTAATAACGATAACCGCCGCTAAGACGGCAATGCAGTATTTACCCACGACACCTTTATTGTCCGAGGCTGTCAAAATATTTGCCCAGTCATTACCAGTTCAAACATACAAAGTCCATAAACAATCCATGTTGTCAATTACGTAAATAAATGTCACTACGAATCGTAATTAACATGTAGGCAGCGCACGCGTGCATTTTTCGTATTTCGCGCCTTTATTGCCGCCCGCATACTTGAAACGGCAATGAAAGCGCCGCAATTGCTTCTTGAATTACGTCCTCTTTACCGTTCGCTAACCATCTACACGACTAGACGACTTCGGCAAACACTTCGAGCTTCTTGCGCCCGCCTTCGTTTGTAATTTTTAGTACTGCTTTATTGCACTTCACATATTACCATTCGACATTCTTAGCCGGAGTTTATGCGCATTGTAACTTAACGCTTGTCAAGCCATTAAACAAACTAATTTCGACTGATTTGCCATGTTCGCTCGCTTTCAATCAATTGATCAATAAAGCCACCTAGTTTTTCAGGGTTCTCGCCTCTTTCTTATTGATTATTCCACTGCCAGGTGAAGCTTTTGAAAATTTATTATGATACTGCGATACTAGCGCCATCTGTGGCTCAGTGCCTCAACTGCTTGCGCAATGCTCATGCTAGGTTTCTTTAAGACAGCGCAAGCTTGACTGCGATGAGTTTTCCTGGAAGATCCACACTAAAGAGGCTCTGGTGATTTATTGCCGTCACAAAAAATGGCCGGCCAGCATCCATGATGCAATCAACTGACCAGATCGCCATCGTAAAAGCAACCAAATAAAATCCAGCGCATAAAAATCACGTCTGAGGAGAATTATGTGCATCTCCAGCCTCGGGCGAGAGGAGGGGCTCCATGTTTGGAGCTTTATGTTGTTCTTCAACACCTTTGTGTTCGGCCGCCATCAGAGTTGCAACTGCTTTGCTCACCAAGCACAACATTTTCATGATTTATTGTCTGCGCCTGCGACGGAGTGAGAAAAGGGCCGTTTCAAGACACCCCGGCTGGTGCCGAAACAGAGCCGCATTGATTTGGTTTTGTTGCTTTCTGCATGCAATAAAAATAACCGTCTTTGGTTTGTAAACATTGTAAGCGCTGCAATCAGCTTTATTGCGCTGCGCCTTTGCCGTAATTAAAGCGTGAACGTTTTCAGGGCTGCTGTCCAAATAAACAAAATGCCAAAGCGCGCATTGTGCCACCGGGCTAAAGACGCAATTGTACAAATTCCCCGGTTCTAGTCGATGGACGGAATTTTATACTTCTTTCAAGTACCGGCGGGCAGGAAGCAATTGCCAAGTACGTGCTTATCCTTTACGACGACTTGTTTTATTGCGTTTTATTGCAGCTAATCAATTTTCCCGTATTTAAAATGGGCGTACCCTGAAATTAGCAGCAGTTGCATTTTAAACGCGATCGCGTGCACATCTTGCCAACGTCCTAGTTGCCAAGGGATGCGTCTTTCAAGTCCCATGTGCCTAATTCCTATTCATGGATAGTCAATCGGCTAAATGTGTTCAAATTTTACAAATTAATTCCTAAGTTTTAAAGATCAAAGGGTAATGGCTGGAGAGTAATCGACCGTCATGGGGTAAGTGTGACCGCCCTTTCAGCAATGGTCGCCGGAAAATTCGCCACACGATAGGCGCTCCGCGAAAGTTTTATACGCGTTTTATTGGCCGTTTGTCGAGGGGTAGTTCTAGATGGCGCTGCGCTCTATCGCTTCGGATAAATTGACCACATTACGCGAATACTATTTGCTTGACAGAATTTAGCCATTTGATTGGCAAATTGTAGAAAATTTATCAATCAAATGTTGTCTACCCCCACGTCGAAGACGTGTCTGTCAAGACTAAGGGGGAAATATTTTTTTGTAGTCTTATTATTTCTTTTTCTTAGTTTTGGTTTTATTTTTTTGTTTTCGTATTTTTTATTTGTTAATATTTATTATTTTTATTTTGCTGGAAGAACGTACTGCTACCAGGAGCGTGTTGTCTGCCCCTCGTACTGGCCTCTTCCAGGAAGACTACTTTTTATCTTTTCTTTCATCAATTACAATATAAAGTATAGTTTTGATTGATACAATAAGATGGCGAAAATTTAGTTTACAATGTTGATTACAAAATGTGATAACGCATAAGATGACAGCTTGGCAAGAGCAATTATTGAGTGATTAAGGGAAACATTCACGAAGATTTGAGTGAATTTAAAAGTATGCCAAGTGAGTCAGTCTTAGAACATAGACGCAACAAGGACCTGAACAGATCAACCACAAAACAGTTGATGGGAGTAATGGCGAATCTAAAGGGCGCAACGCGTCGCGACGCGGACTGCTCCCCGGGGAGAGCCTTCATTAGTTGATCGACGGGCTGAAAACGGAGAAACGATACAAATCGGCGCAAAACATGAGGGAAAAGTGTTAATATTAATGTTATTGCTTATAATTAAAGCCCAAACGCTACCGAGGCGCAAATTACTAATGAATAAGGGCGTAGCGTTCGCGGGGGCTTAGGGCGCAATCTAACAGGCGCAGGCGCTTCTCTAATCGCGGAGATAACGTTGGCAGATCACCTACTCCCTCAATCCCAAAGACTGCAAGCAATCAATTGGAATACGAGCGCAAGTTTCGAATAATTCGAGAATTATTTAGATGCCCTTAAGGGGTATGCTAATAATTTGAGAATTATTCAAAGGACAAGCTCCGAAGAGCTAGGTTTGTTCTTAAAGAACAATCAGCTCCGAAGAGCTGATTAAAGCCACAAAATCGCGAATTCCACAAAGGTCACAGCTCCAAAGAACTGTGTCGCGTAAGATCATCTGCATTATCGGTTCAATTGCCATATGCTGGTATCCCGACCAGCGCACAGGACTGTGCTAGATTCGGCACTGCATAACCAGGATCGGATTCCCCGCCCCTGC
>JAOEHK010000010.1:9200-23419 GCA_025447835.1 Labidoglobus nevermanni
TCATAGAATCTGTGTGCATTGTAAAGGCATTGCTGTATTTGCACACTTTAAATAAATAAATAAATAAATAAATAAATGAATTGCTTTGAACAATTAGCTTGTTCTTTCAATATTATATTTGAAATTATTAAAAAATCGTAATTATTTTTAACAACATTAAGGCAGAAACTATATTCTTTTTCATTTTCTATGCATCCCATTCCTTTAGGTCTTAATAAGTTTCCGCTGTCATGATTAATTATAGAAGATAGTTATTAGCTAATTTGCACGGAAATTTCAGGGAAGTATATTGATTTTACCTACGCAGTAGTTAAGTTTTCATTCGGCCTGTTCCAATATCTAAAATCACATCGTATATCTGAAATTCACCATCTCTTTCTCCAATTGCGCCATCAAAAATCATCAAATTTTCTTCATAATTGCAGAAAAAGTTTGCCCTTAACAAAGTTTCCATGAATAACGTGCAAACTTCCAAATATTCCGTGGCGGCAATATGTAAAATTAACAATTCGAAAGTTTAGCTATTGTATGGCCACAGTTGCACATAACTCGAGTTGCAAAAAAGCATTGCAAACTATGAATTGTAACTTTCCCTGGTACTTAATCTTAATTAAAGCTGGCATCGTTTATGTTTTTATTGCGGAGAATTTCCATGTCAATTTAATATTATAGTTTGTAATTTTTGTTAGGGGCTGTCTGTTGAGGTTTTTACAGTGAAAACTTTGCCGCCTACTTTTTGGGCTTCTCCTCTTGTTTTCTGGCCATGCTGCGGCGAGAATTAAAGAGCAGGATAATAAAGCGTCCTAGTTGTGTATTTTATGGCCGAGCTTCACTCCGTTCGTGAAATTTGCCACTTTTCTTTGTTTCTTATTGGTTCTTAACATCTTAACCAAAATGCGCAATTATATTTGATACGTCAAAATGCCAACGATTTTCCTATCCCACATGCAGCTAGAACGGCCAAACATTAATCGACAACATGTCCCACAGGTCATTTACGAATTATGAGCCCCATTAGGGCAATTTGCTCTTAGCGTAGAATCGAAGCAGTGACCTGTAACAACGGTGCAGGATTCATTCAAACGTGACCGAGTTTCCATGCTCTGTGTGCGCCTAAATTTCTTATATCGTACAATCGCCTCGAAATCGTCGCTGTTTAACGGATCGGAAGCAATGCCGATCCTTGTTTATTATCCCTCAGAAGTGGAGTATCAATACAAACGCACTTTAGTTGCTCGTTCCTGTTGACTGTTGCCACCAGATTGCATTGTGATATTTTATTCAACTTTTTCCTCATATTTGCAATGCGTTTGGAATGAACTGGAGCATGCCCACTCATTTTACTAGTTCTTAGAGACACCTGCAACATATAGTTTCCCGAGTGGTCACCTAGTTTGTCCACTTTCAATTCTTTATTAGTACATTCCACCAGCGCCAACATTACCAGCAGAGACCACCTCAGGCTGCAATCAACAGCATATCATTAACCAAACTGCCGCTCCTCATTTCTTTGCCCATGATCGATATCGGATAATTTGGCCATGTGCGCAACAAGAAATAGCACGAAACTGCAGTGGAAACAAAAAAGAACGGAAAATGATTTCGGCGAGTTCGGGACGCATATTGGGGGGGTCAGCGGAATGAATCCGGAAATATTGAATGGTAAATGGAAACTTTCCTTTCACTTGCATGTTCGCATCCCTGACGAGTCAATTGCGGGCGTAACTTGACGAAATGAATGCGATCGAATGCGGATTTTCAGGATTTTATAACTATCGGTTTATCATTTCTCTTAGCATACATCTATACATCTCTATACACGTCTCAAGCTCCTTTGCCATTAACCATCTCGTGGATACTGCGGCAGACCACGCAAACGTTAAACTAACTTTTAATTGGATGATACCAAAGTTATAACAGGAAATTGCTGAACGGTTTCCATCCACCCCTGAAATGTGCAGATATAATCCATGAACAAGTAATCGCTGAGGTTGGGGGTAACATGTGCTGATTCTCTTCCGAAGTACTGGCTGTAATTCATTTTCGTTACTTTTAATGTTGACCTTGTATATGTGTATAGAAGGATGTATAGAAGATGTAGAAGGGCAAGGAAAAGAGTTTGGTCTTATGAGCAATAGCTGCAAAACGAAGAAATGTTGTTTTCATGGCGAGCAGAAATGTACCGTAGACTGTGATATCAAACGTCGCAGCAATGGCCATTGGATTCATCTGTGAATAGCGGTGAGATCAGTCGTCTTGAAAAGCAATTGTCGGATCTAATTTTACGCCTGCATTGCTTACGAATATTTCTGGTATTTGCACTCCACTTGAAATGCGCGCCGCACCCTCAAGAAGCGGCCCATGAGCGTGTACCCGACATAATTCCTCGCTTGAAACATGCGCATTTATTTTACGTGGGCTATGCGCTCCCTCTCCGCCGCAACCCCTACCCCACAATCAGCCGATGAGAGAGGAGGGCGCTTAAAAGCGACAACAAGGAAACCGCGGGACTCACTCAGAGTGAGTGGCTTTTGGTGGATGAATGCAAATGACTCTTTATACCACGCACCGAATTGGTCGTAATGCGGCGCAGTTCAAACCTGTTTCAATGCTATATGCGGCGAATTAATCTACAATATCACTGGACACAATTACCGGCCACACAACTCTTGTAGCTCATCAGTTGCCACACCATCGCGCTAAACTCGACGCCAGTGGTCTCTAATGGTCAGAAACAGACGCAGGGACTGACAATAATTGATTCTCGGTAAACTCCCCTGACGCAGTGACCGAAACTTTCTCGAAAGAGTACTTGGGTTATGTTGCAAATGAAATGAAATGGAAATGTCGTTATAAATCAGCTATTGACGCGGCTAGTAATCATTCAGTTAGTGCGCCCCAATCAATCACCACCGGGGGCGCTGATTGCGTGCATTTTAATTCAATTCAGAAACGTCTGTGCCGTCGGCGACATGAATATTTAATGAACTTTTTCAACTAAATTCAACTAAATCCCGCGTCGTGCGTTTATCCGCGACTTTGCAGAATCATTCCAATCATGCTTAGGGGATTGGGGACAGCCACTGGGAGTCGTACTTCGAGCAACAACAATTTGCGTTGAGCCTGCCCTATCACAGGATTCTTGTTCACCAAGCTGCTTGCTGTCGGAGTGCGATCCACAGCCCCTCTTGCTGCTACCACTCTGTCTGACCAGACAGGCCACTATCAATCACCGTCGCCGCGACCGACGAACCCATCATTTATCATTCGCTTTTGTCTTTGCAAATCCAATCTATTCCGAAATACACCCGACAAACATTCTTTCTGGCTGATCGAACTGCCAAAGGACCCACAAATCGCTTCCGATCATCTTCAAACTTTAGTTTCCCTTGCCTAAATTCAGTGGTATCAATTTTCTACCTCAAAAAACACAATTGGCAACGATGGCCAATTGAAGCAAATTGCACTAGAAATAATGTTTTTGGCCTCGATGGTTGACTGTGCCCAACTCGTCGTTATCATTCGCACTGTAATGCACACTTAATTGTGCACATTAGTGCTGCTTTTTGGCTATTGTTTGCAACTCACAAGAAACAGCCGTATGCAGTTCAATGTGACGTGTTGAAAAAGTGGTTGGCTGGTAATCGGCTGGGGTGAAAAACACCAGCTGCACTAGTTGTAACATATATAAATGACGGAAAGAAAAGTGGAACCGCAAGCAAAGCCACGGACTCCAGTAGATATGTGCGCAAATTAATCCTTCCAGAAGCAAAATCAATGGAGCTAATGTGAGCGGAAACACATATTGCGCTTTTTATCTACCCAACTTATCCTTTGTGCAGATATCTCGACCGTGGATAAGAACTACGGCATTCAATTTTGCTAGAAAACTCCAAGTCATTTAATCGAGCAACCTTGACCGATGATCGTATTAGTTCGGGAACTTGTTCCGGTTTACGCCACCGCCTGCATGACGAAGGCGGTGTTGCCTTATTTATTATGTAAAGCCATCTCCTTGGCATGCAATTTTTCATCTGTCCATTAAATTGCAGGGCTGTAAGATTTCAACCCGCTCTCGGTGTCCGATGGGGGTCATCTCGGAAACAGCGAGCAACCCATGTTGATCCTGCTCATCTCCAACAGGGTCTACATATATTTATAGTACTTGATGTTATATTTTTATCCATTTAGTAAATACTACAGTTACCTTATGAGTGAATGAAGGTATTAAGTCAAAGAATACTTGAGATATTGTTTAGACCAGGGTTCGCGAACCAGCGGCTCGCGAGCCACATGTGACTCTTTTAGGTGTATGGTGTGGCTCTCTGAAAATTCGTGGTAAGGTCGGTATAATATATACCAGGCGTTTCTAAGTGCCGCAATGTATCACGTGCCCCACTCTCACCCTTGAACGAGCCGAAAATTTCATGAAAATCTAAGCGACTGTCGTAAACCGCAGATAGTTCGATAGTGGAAGCTCTTCTGTACATTTAGTGTGGCTCTTTTCAGCTCCTGGCTGGCACTTTTTATGGCCAATTGGCTCTTCCTCGCTAAAAGGTTGGGGAGCCCTGGTTTAGACTGTGGTATCCATAGATATCCTAATTTGTCCTTACTTGACCCTATTGTTCCTTTTCTTGCTTGTACTATTCCGGTCAGATTCGATTGCCGCCTGTCACTTGCCCTCCTTTCGTTGCTTTTCAATAAAGTTACTTTGAGGATGGGACAGAGGATTGCAATACGTTGAGGTCATAGCAATGACAAAGGACACACGTTCCATAAGGATGGAAAATACAAAAGCTCGAAGTTCATGACGACGACCGCGTCTTAAAAGCCTTTTCGAATTTCCTTTGCTCGCCGTTGAAAGACAAGCTCGTTCGTGTGGTTTTGTATGGAGCAGAACACTAATCAAGCGGGATATTAAGTCTACGTTGCGATCAAGTGTGATTTATTTCGGGAAACTTGGTATTTATTCAGAGTTATTGATTCTGTCTAGCCACGTAGATTTCAGGGATCTAATCCATCGCAGAAATGCATACAAATTGGCGAGTTTTAGCAAAAGTCGAATAACACGCCTGGTCATTAATTTAATTTATATTAGGATTGTGCTTTTATTTTCATGTCCGACCCATTCTGTCCGCAAGCGCTTCCCTTCTCCAGATGCTGAGTATTGTGCCGTCCTGCCGCAGGACAAGCCGCCACCACAATGCCCTTCCCCACACGTTGTTTTCGCCGTAATAACTTTACTTGCGGCCATGTAGTGTAAATATGTATTTATGCATGTTCGCGCTCACGTGAATGTTGCCAACAATATCCAACACTCCTGCATATTTCTGGATAGTACTAGGGAGCACCGGTCCGGCATACATTGGCGGCAAATGTGGAAAATTCGGTGAACACGTACTCGAAAGGATATTTCATGCGTTACCGCACAAGTGCTACCCATTTTATTCGCGCTACAAACGCGTGCCGCAACTTTGGTTTAGTTAAAAATTTCCATTGTATTTGCTGCTGTAACATCCATGTAGCGGTCCATGAAGCTGGAGAATCTAGGATAATTGCGGGGATTCTAGTTAGACTTTAAGTGCATAGGTACAACAAGCGTGTTTGGGGCGTCATTAAAAGGAAATAACAGATGAAAAATGTTGAACGCGCGAATGCGGATATGCCAGGGCCACCTAGCATCTGTATAGTGCGTGTATCATCTCGGGGGGTGGGTTTCCTTAAAGGCAACTAATAACGTTGGCTTGGTGGATCGTTAAGTTACCGTTGACTATCGGGGGGTCAGTAAAGGACAGTACGACATCTGAAATGGCAGGTGTGGTTGTGGTACGCTCCTCTACGACTCCCCATCCCATCCTAAAACCCATTCCTACATTTCCTTCCAAAAAACTAATGGCCGATCTCACCCACACTACTTACGTACTGTGGGATTAATAAAAGTGTATATTGAATAAAAGCAGAGAGATGTTGTCGGTTCAGTAGACTGGGACCGACTCCACATAATCACAAAACAGTTCACTTGTTAACCCGGCAATCAAAGCCAACTTAGCAACAACACAGCGGCAATTCGGAGGTGTGGCAAATCAAGGGAGGTGTGGCAAATCAAGCCGCCACAGTACTATCCAATAACACAACTTTCCTTACATAGTTTTATATGACATTCATATTTCCCGACATAATCCTTAGGGACCAAATTTAAGCTGCATATTTACAGTCCGGACGATGACCACTGGATACAAATGAATTCAATAATGATCAGGTCATCTTCGAATTGAAGAGATCGTTTTACTGGATTCAATTGTCGAGAGTAAAGATCTATTAGTTAGATTGTACATAAATGGGTCTTCAGTGTCCCTTAACAAGTTTTTTATTCTCAGAATATGCTCATACAAGTGAATACTTTGTTCCTTTAACTCAGTGTTTCCCAAACTTATTTGCCCCGTCGATCCCTTACGGATATTGTTAGATTTCATAGACCCCTTAAGGTCGAATTTTAACGATTTTTTCGTACTCGTAGACCGTGCTGGCGGATAAGCACGGGGAATACCCATCTTCGAGTGACGGGGAGCCAGGGTGTTCCCCGTGCTTGTCCGCCAGCAGTGTCTAAGAGTACGGGATTTGGCACAATCCACCCATGAACTGTTATTAGCTTTACTCTTACGTCGACCCCTATTGACATCTCGTCGACCCCCAATTTCTTGTTACGTTGTCGTCGACCCCCTGCAAGTCAAAATCGACCCACAGGGGTCGATATCGACCACTTTGGGAATCACTGCTTTAACTAATGCACTTAAGATAAGTTTGCAGAAACACAAGCAACAAGATTCAGGAATCTTAGGCTTTTCTTCGTTGCTTTGGATGATATGTGCATTCCACCGAAATGCACCAAGTTGAGATGATGACACCCAGTTGCGTAGTACCGCAGGGAAATCAATAATTGATTGATTTGAGACACACTATTATTTCTAACAGAAAAACAAATGTGGGAAGTGTTCTTTAACATATTCAATGTGCTTGAAAATTATGGATCTATTCTAATCGCTCTTCAAGAGATTGAAGTTGTATCAGCACCATTTCTCTTCTTTCCGAAAATTGTGCTAAAACAACAAATTTGGCAAGGAATTATAATTGTCACTCCATATACTTGTTTATGTGGGAACAACTGTTCCAATAATTTCTTGCATTACTGCCTGAAATAACAAATTGGGGCGAATATTTTTGATTAAGTAGAGTTTAAGCGGCCGTTCTAGCTAACTTAAATTTAACCCTTGTTTAGACGTGTAACGGAAATTTAAGTTAGGTAACCGTTTTAAGCATGCTTAGTACTAAGCCAGATCGGTGAGATTGGCCATAAGAGGCTGTACAATGGACCCAAAAAGTAGGGCTTCCAACAACCTACCAAATTGGAGACATTTATTTTTCAAAATTCGATTTGAAACTTGTAGCAGAGTATAAGAAGTTTCTGGGTTATTCAGCAAGTTTGAAACAAATCAAAAAAAGGGATTGCAAATCATTTCCGCGAGATTTATGTTCAAATCAAGTAGAGGTCAGGAATAGGGCAGGTACGTCAGCGATATGACGGAGTGGAGAAATGCGGTAATATAATTGTGTTATTTATGGGCAAATTGCATCGTACACGTTCGCACAACAGTTGGAAATGAATGAAATGGATTGTATTTGCGGAAAGCGTTTCGCCGACGTGTTTTATTGGATTTTGAGTCACACGGCCCGAAAGAGCTCTAACTGCACGAATGTCACTTTTGTAGCGAAACATCAATATCGGTAGCGTTACTGAAAACGCCGCCGCTATGTACACTTTGGTATCGATGCTAAATAAACAAACCAACCTGCTGGCGCACTACCTTTATCTCAATTTGCAAACCTAAATGGCAACCGCAAAGATGAAATTGCACTCCTTACCTAACTCCTTACCTTTAATATTGTGGGCTCCTAAGCTAGAGGAGGTACATGTTTTGCATTTTTTTAGGTAATTTAATTTATTGACATTTAATGTTAACACATATTCAAGAATGTTTCTGCTAATATTGGAATAATAAATATTAAAAATGCAACAAATCACACGACGTGATTAATCATAGAATCAAAACTCATAACACTGGACATTCATTCATCATGGTTGTCTAATCAGAGTTTACATAAAATCGGTGAAATTAGACGAGTGACGGAGGATGAAAAATTGTTTGCGGATCATATTTGCAACCATTTGCCATTGGATAGTACTTGAATAAACGCGTACGACTTTCGTAATCTTCTATTCTGCATTTGTGCTGCATACAAGTCACTTGATTCTCCCTTAACAATGTATATTGGAACACGTTTCTTCAACATTAAACCGGTGTTAATGAAATAATTACAGAGCGTCACACGAGTCTGAATTTTTGCGTAACGATTCGAGACGGCGTCAGCCAATGGAATAAAAGTAATACTAAACAATGAAACCGTGCGCACAAAGCATTTCTAAAATCATTTATTTGAAAGCGGCGCTCAAAAATGGCGCCCACCGGATGATCCGCAGCGCTGGCAGCGTCCGAGGGCGCGCGCGAGGCACTCGCCCTTGCTCGTTTATCATTCGTTTCAATGCATTTGCACATTCCTCACCCTCATTTCGTATAAACTCTCGTATATCAGATCATTCATTTCTTTGCATGATTAATGGTGCATTTAGCTGAAGATGTGCACATTCATATCGGATTCGCATTTTTACCATTCCTTCATCTCACTCCATCGCCCTCTCCAGCCTTTCTCAATTGCAGTATTCGCATCCGAACAAAATAGGATCAATTGCGCTGCGTCTTAATATCGCTCGGAATTATTTAGATGCGAAGCACGGATAATCAGATTGACATGCTTGTAGCTGCCCTGGCTAAGAGCATTGCGAGTATTAGAAAGCAAGCGAGCACCCTAAATCCCACTTGAACGGACTCGATCTGATCCCCAGCCTCGCCTTGTATTCTTTCGTAGACTGCTCAAAGTCCAGCAGCTTTTCCTTGCTTCCCATCCTGCCTCCAGCTTGATGGATCGCTGTTTAGGAACTTAAATGGAAATCCTCGACTTCTTGGGTAAACGAAAAAAACGGTTAATCAAACGTAGATGTAAATTAACAATGTCAGTTATGTGATTAGATTGTGACGCAGATTTGGCTAGGTGTGGCATCTTGATGGAGGAAGCAACCATCATATTTTACCTGGGCAATTTGCGTTGACGTGCCGGACGAACATTGTTTAGCCAGAGGGGAAGTGGTTGCCGCTTTCCTTCGCTTCTCATTGCGCATTTGTGCTCAGCGCTCGGGAAATTATTTTAATACGGACAATAAAGAGAGACGGCGTTATTTATGAGCGCCCATTTGTCTTGCGCAACGGAGACAATTTCTGTATTTTTATTGCCATACTTTCATTATGTGGGGGATGCGTCCGAAGATCTGTTGCGGATTACCGTGGATGGGCTCTGAACTTGCAGCTCAGCATGCTCTTATTTATCTACACTCATCATCAAGTAGTAACCCATACATGTTCCATTCTGGTCCAGCTATGGCAAATGTGTAAGCCCACTAAGTGTTTATATGGCTTGTGCCCCAATGAAATGGTGAAACACATCCAGCGATAAGACGAAAGTCATAACCCGCAAACTTTGCTCTACAGAATTTTTCTATCAATGGCGATTCAATTTCGGTTTTCGGTAGCCTGGAGTGCTGCTGCCCAATCACCGACTGCCAGAATCGCACATAACATAAATTACAAATGGAGTTCCATTTGCCAGCTCTTAAAATACTTTTAACGCATCCATACGAACGCTATAAATTAGGCATTCTCGTGCTAAGTGATGCCTGGTGGTGGTGCCTGGACGCAAGGACATTTGTTAATTGTTAGTCGGATTCGCTTATTTTGAATGTTCTTGATGTTGGCATTTCTAGCCCTCAACGTGTGATTAATGCGAAAACTTTTAATTTCCCTGCGCTAATTGATACATTGCAGCATTTCGCACAAGTTTCGCTCAGCAAGATTAGAAAGGACCAGGGTGGAGCTGGGTGCAGATTGTAGCTGGCAATTGATGTGTAGGTTGGAATTAGTTTGCATTCTGAAATTGACACATCTCTAAATCAACTTCTGGCCGTTTTTCTTCTGCTGACCGATGAAGAGGCATTGTTGGTATTGAGGGTATAGTAGTTGGGTAGTAGGATGGTGGCTAAGGACATTGAAAGTTGGGCGTATTTTATCGTTTATTTCGGTATTTGTACTGCTTGCTGGGGCGCAAATAAATTACCGCACGAGCGTCTCAAAACTTTGCACATCAATAAAGTTAATGTTTCACTAGGTTGCAAGAAGGGTCACTGATAATGGCGGCTGCTACCCCTAGAGCGAATGGTTGCTGCGAAAACTCTATGGGCTCGTCTGTCCCCTCGGTTGCAGTTCGCACTATGTAATCAATTAACACGAGTAAATTTTCGGCGTTTGCAACTTTTACCGAGCACTAAACTTTCATCTTTGCGAACTTCTTCGCATCGGGGCATATTTAATTTGCACACTTTTTCTTTCACCCCAATGACAAAATGAAGAAAACACAAAATCGATGCGTTTTAGTTCTGTTCGTGTGTCATTTGCACCACATGTATCTAATAAGTTCTGACTAACTATGTGATTTCATTCCAAGGCAGTTTCAGAATGCTTTGATTTGCCCTGCAATTAAATTCATTCTACATTTATTTTACAAATTACTTTTTCTGGTCACCGGACCATGAAGATGTGGGATATCTGGGCCCTTTCTGACCTGCGGTAAACCACGAAAACACAGGAGGAAATATATAATGGGACGGGAACACATGCCAACGATTGGATTATCGGCGCCCACTGATTGGTTGATCAGCGTCCAACAATTGGATGATCGGTACCAAAGATTGGGTGATCGGCGCCAAAGATTGGGTGATCGGCGCCCAACGATTGGATGATCGGAGCCCAAGTATTGGGTGATCGGTTCCGAAAGATTGGATGATCGGAGCCCAAGTATTGGGTGATCGGTTCCGAAAGATTGGATGATCGGCCCGAAACAATTGGGTGATCAGCGCCAAACGGTGAAAATTTGAAAATATTTCTTAGGCTATATATTTCCGCAATGCAAAGCGTAATATTAAGACAAGTCACCAATTGGAAGAAGAAGCTTAGTAAGATCCTGGAAGAGCTGATGTGACACTCTAACCATACCTTGAAACAACGATCGCCGAAGAAAAAACAGGTCAAAGTCATAACGACGAAGACAGAAGAAGTGGAAGAAGAAGAGCATTAAAGAATATTTTTGTTGGTCTTATTAATTTTTTGTACAAAATATTCAAATTTTACATCGACTCATTGAATAGATATGTGGTACTCAACCTAGAAACAAAAGTCATCTCGTATGGAGGTAGAAATTTGTATTAAATTACTAAATTGTATAGCGAAATAATTTACGTGGCAAAAGTTTGAAGTTTGCCAAAAGTTTACCGCTTTGAACGCATTTTATTGTTTAACTCCTCTATTGCTTTCGATTAAACTAAAACTAAATCAAGTACTGAAATCAATAGTAAAGCGAAAACGACTGCTGCGATCGAAATAGTTCAAACAAGTGAAGTGGAACTCAACAAAACAGATTAGTTCTAATAGCAACATAAAACGTTCGACTTGTAAATACTTGAACAATTACCGCAAGTCCTTTACCTAAATGCATTTGTTTGTTGAAAAAAGATATTCCTTCTTTGCAACAGATCCACAAGCACCAGTGAGACAACGGTGTCTGAACATTTCGCATCAGAAATGTATATATATTCCCCAGGAAGTGATTGTAGTAAATTATCGTTAATTACGGTCAGGATAGCCTTCTTATTATTAGCGTCTACACGCAATTACAAAATTCTACAATCGTCGCTGATAATGCCAAGAAATCGTTAGATTAAATTACTCTTCGTCTGTATAATTTGGGTTCACGTTGGTGCAGTCTGGTGAACTCAAAGTTCAGTTGAGTTCAGTAGATTACAAGTGTCAGGCGAGATGATGAGCCAAGTGCGCTAAATGCGAAGATTGTAATCCTCTTTCCGCCTCATCATCTTACGCAAGTTCAATTAATATTTAATGATCACTCTTCGTATTGTTCGCTTCTTTCGATGAAGTGAGTAAGCGATGGAGGGTGGATTGGATTACTGTTATCTAGCGGATATTGCAAGGTTTAGGTTGTTAACTGAATATGTTTAATGTGCGTTCACTAATTATAACTTTGGATGACGTTGCAGAATTAACGTGGTGCACCTCTTGATTGTTTGCAGCCATGCAGAGCTCTAGGTCATACAAAAACTTTTTAAATTAGAATAGGCGAACGCAGCGCAACTGAAATTAACCGCTGGAGATGACGGCGCCAACAGAAGAAGCTCATTTTTATTCCGGCGAGCATTGTTAATATAATTTCTCTACTCTAGCCCTTACAATTGTGCTGGAGTTCCACCACCTTCCCCAACGGCATACAATTCTATTTTCAGGCTGAATTATTTGCACTTTGCACTGACCCAGCTGGCTCCTAATGAGAATTAACGCATTCGACCCCTACGACTGATCCTCGCCGCCATCTTCACCATTGTCTTTTCAGTCCGAAGATTTACTACGTGACATTTAAAGAATTCGTGATTTGAGTTCAGGAAAAAACTCGTATACACGTAAATCCAGAACATTTCGAATTCAGCGACGTCTACAACCGGAAGGAGAGTACTCCGGGAATAATTGTTGGAAGACCGTAGTAGCAGTAGCAAAAAGTATCACACATTGTGCGAAAATCTTTTCCTCATGTGCGCAAATGCATTCTCAAGGGAGGCGCTCTTCATGGTTAGGTTTGGGCGCATTTACATTCTCGCAACACGCCGCTTTTAGTAACAATATTAACAAAATTACATAATTGAGCGACGCGAAAATTACCCCCATTCACAATGCAACTGAATTCACAAGATGCTTGATAATTGAAGTAAACTTAATGGAGGATACGAGTAATAATTGCATGGGGTTCTCCATTATTTCAAATGCTTTATTATCCAGTTGCTCCATCGTTGCACCCTTGTGTGGTATTTTTATCATGGTATTTTTTATGGTATGCGAATTGATGCGGGAAGGCGTAAGGGATGAGATACTGGTAATGGCAACCGAGCGAGAGCGTTAAACATTGCAAAGTGGACCAACAATTGCACGCTGTGCTCCTTTCCCGGCCAACCATTAAAGGAGATTGGTAATAAAGGAAAGGTACGAGCGAATGATCGTTTTATGGGACGCTTTAGTTAGTTTTGCACGTACGTACCGGGAAATTAACAGCATGCTCCTAATTCACGTTGGATTTGTATCTTTTTATTGGCAGATCCTGCCACGTATTCATGTATTGGAAACTCCTTCGCGAAAATCAATGAAGACGTACTAGTTATGGAGTTTCACGCTCGTAGAAATTGCGGGAGTTTAAGGGTTGCAATATTTATTATTTTTATGTTATTTTAGGTCTCTCTATTCGGACGAAATTTCAATTTAAATTGAATGGCTTCGACAATTCTACAATTCTGACACAGGACTTTTCATTACAGAAATAGTTGGAATATTCGAGACTTGTCCCTTCATACTTCTTAGTTACTAATGGCCGATCTTACCGACACTACTTAAACTGGCACTTAGCCAGTGTGGTTTAGTGTTAAGACAATGCATTTTAGTTGCGCCTCATCAATGTTTTGTAACCGCCAATTAGCAAAATCTTAGTTTGCAGAAACACAAGCAGCAAGATTAAAGAAGTGGACTTGGCCGTTTTAGATAACTTAAATTTAAGCCTAATTTGCGTTCCATATTGATAACTTTTTCAGAATTATACTGCTAGATTGAAATATTTCACTGTATTCGTTACATTTTGGCACATTTTGATGAAAATTGGAATATGCCATGTCGCTTTTAATTAGGGTTGTTAGTTTTTGCAACAAATTAATATAGAGCACACACAGTTTTACAAATTCATAAAATTGATAGAACTTTGAGCCCAGTTATTTCAATGACAAATGACAACCTTTCTTCAGCAATATAAATATTGAAGTTTTCCTCTTTAGCCGTGAAATGAATTAATACATAAAAAATAATTTAGCAAAAATGAAGTCAATTAAATAATTTCAATATTAAGGTCTTACCTTCTGTGGCCGCGAGTTATTGTTGAAATTTTCGTTTGAT
>JAOEHK010000010.1:23519-34786 GCA_025447835.1 Labidoglobus nevermanni
TGAAGTCAATTAAATAATTTCAATATTAAGGTCTTACCTTCTGTGGCCGCGAGTTATTGTTGAAATTTTCGTTTGATTGAATGGGTCCTTTGCTCAAGCAAGCAACAGGACAGCCGGCGATCCTGGCTTGCCCTTCCCAATTCGTAATTGTAGGCACACCACCTGTCCGTGCTCCTGGGGTCTCTTCGTAAATGAAACAGGCTCCCAACCACCTTCATTCATCCGTAGGCTCTCATAATACTCCACCCGCATTCATACATCTACAATATATACAAGCGGCTCAATTAATCAAGCGGATAAGTAGCGTAATAAATCATTCAGAAATTACGTTCGTGGAGATTTAGCACGTCCGATTTTCCGGCCATCAACCACATATTTCCTCGTAAATACTGTAATAAATTAGCCACTAGCGAAACTAAAACGCGAAGTTAATTGCATTGGTCATTGGAAAAGCTCTTCTCAAAGAAAATGCTTGTTGTTCGTTTTCGAGGTGGCAGTGATGCGTGGAGCATAGAAAATATGAAAGCATAACTGATGATAAATTCCTTTGATATTCTTTTCAGGCCCTACTTGAATTCCAATCGAGTCAATCTCGCAATATCAATGGACAAGCACTTGGCCGCAACAGACATCGGTCTGTTACCACTCCATCCGCCGGCCAAATATCTTCCAATATTGATATTCAACTAAACAAGCAATTAATACGTAATTAGTGTGCGCCGAACAAAAACAGACGCGCCCTCGTTAAATCCGCGCCGAAGTCAATTCATTTGCTCTTAATTTGATGAAACCACATACCTGCGGCGAATTTACTCGTATTACCGTACAGTTTCGGATGAAGCAGATATTTCTGCATTGCAGCAGGCATGAAACATGCTGGGGTGTGTTCGATCGTATTGATTGAACCCACGCATGAAATTGGGGTGAGGTTTGATGTAATTCTTAATTCTTCTAACAAATATCGGTCGATAGGGTAATCAGCTGATGCTTATGATGATTAAAGTTACAAGTTATTATTTACTGGCCTTTCTAGAACCTTAGCATCTCATTGTATCTCTGTGCCTTTACTATTTTATGTTTTTGCATGGCTTTGCAGGTGCTCTCTATGGCTTTGTTCTTCCAGTGCACTACTCCGCTGTTTTTGTGGTCCTTTTCTAGACATCTTGCCCTGTGTCTTTCTCTGTCTATCGCTCTTTGTTGTTTGATATTTGCTGTGATGATTTCTTCAATTTTCCTTTCAATTTCTCCTATAGATGTTTACCTCTTCTCTCGGAAAGGTAAAAGCCAATGTTTTCCGTGGTTGTGCGAGCGTAAAATCATTGTTTTCATATTTTGGCAAATATTCAGTGAACTAATTTGACTTTTAACCATTTTGCTGTTTGCAGTTTCGTTGGCTGTGAGCATCAGCTGCACATAGCAAAACGCAAACAATTTGCTTAATTGTTTCTTGTGATTGCCGCGAAAATAATAATCAAAACGTTTGCAAGTATTTGCCGGCAGGGTTTGGGTGAGCCAGGGTGTTCGTGATAAGGTTTGTTGAATTGGTGGAAATTCATAGCTAAGCCAGCTAACGCCAGGCCAAGGCACGTCTTTGACGTTATGGTGTATAAAAGGAATCGCAAATCTCTGTTAAATGCGTGCACTTAGCGCCTTAGTCGAGATCGCTGCTCGCGGATTGCGTCCCGAAATTGTCGCATTCGCGTGAAAACATGGCAATAGCAATGAACACATGGCACTTATCGATAATGCGCATTTCGGCTGCGACATCTTCCTGCGCCAAGACGTGTCCTTGGGCGATAGTTATATTGACGGGCGAAATTGAATTACGCCGACGACATTTCGCTGTTTAATATCCATTTGTGGCATCGAAGACTAATGCAGCCATCGTCGATGCCACCAGAGACACGCCGACCAAGCAATCCAATCATCTACGTCATCTTCGCTGCCTGGTGGCGCATTCAGGCATTGTTGAGATTAATTCGTCGCCACCAGTGACAATCAGCAATTGGCGACGTGACAGACGATTTCAAATATTTGATTCACAATCAGTACACAGCGAAAGACAGCAATTTGTCATCGCTGCTGATTCAACTAGCACTTGATGTGTGCTTATGAATTGATGAGCAATTTCCATGTGTCATTCTTAGGTCAATTTTGATGATTAGTACCCTCATATACGATCATATCTACTAATCCAGTGTTTCCCAAGGTGGGGCGTACGCCCCACCTTGAGTCGCAGTCGCAGTCGCAAAACACAGCATTCATTCAAGTATTTAGCAATCTAAACGAGCAAATTGTGTACTTCACGGAATAATTGCAAACAATCTTTACCAATTCATCTTCCAATTTAGAAAATGAAAATTCATTTTTGGTGTGTGTCTTTCAACATTTCTTATCGTAGAACCTATAATTTATATTTCTCTTTAGAGTAATGAGACTTTTTTATTTTGGGTTGGGGGGGCGTAGGGACTTTTCAAAGCGTTTGGTGGGGCATGGCTAAAGAAGGTTGGGAAACACTATACTAATCATTTTTCAAACTTGTTCGAATCACCTGTTCCTTCATTTTACAAGGTTTTGTTTATAACTCCAATCAGATTTCAGAAGACTTTGCTGACGATAGTCAAAGATGTTAGTAAGATTACCAGGGAGAGTTTCGGTTTTATAATAAGCAGAACAATTTTTCCACTTTGGTCTCGCGTCTCTCGACGTTAGCACTACACCATATTTCTCCTAGCATTATTCAAACTGATTTTGCAAACTGGCATCGATTCGATTCGGATGCAGGGTTGTCCACGGTCCTGCGAGACATGTACCATAATGAAGCCTGGCAAAAATGTTACGAATGACAATGGATACTAGTCAATCGATCACAGTTCGAATGCATTTCCGACATGTGAACGCTTTCATCCATCAATCAACTTATTTTCAATCCTGCTGCTGATGGCTGATTATTTGCCTGGCCTTTGTTCTATGCGGTAATTGCGCAACCAAACGTTTGTTATTTATTCACTCATTTATGAATCCTATTCATTTATTGCAGTTTATGATTTTGTAATCAAAAGGCCAATACATACTTTCGGCTTTATCAAGTAACCCAATTTTTAATCTAAGATAAGCGAATTCACCAAGAACTCTGAATGATTTCTCTGGTACTGAAACTGTTAATTAGTAATTGACAATTTTTAAAAATTACCAATATTATCATCGAGTACATCGAGTAAAATCCCGATTTAATGATTCCAGATTTAGCCATAATCCCGATTTAACGTTTGAAAATACTGGTCCCGTGAAAACATCTCGATTATACGCATAAGAGTAATTTTTTGGGCAAAGGACGTTGTGACGTTTTCGTTATAGGGAGTATTGTAATTAGTCTTGTAATCTACAGAGTCCAAATGCTTAGAAATTTGACAACAATATGTTAATGCAAATGTGTCTGTTGCATTGGACACTATTGAATAGCAAACGTTTGACTAATTTTATGCCCCAGACTAACATAGATAAATATTATCAAAAATTGCTGCATACAAGCAGAACAAAAGGTATTTTTAGTGCCTTTGCTATACTTTGGCAATATTGCTTTTTCTTATTCATGGAATTAGAACACTCAATGGCGCAAAATCGCAGCAACGGTAAAAACAAAATATTAGTTTCTGTTTTCAAACGCGAGCATAATCTATAATCGGAAGAAGCATCCTTTCAGGCTTAAATTCCGTGCACAAATGAGATCGCATTTCCCATATCTGCTTGAAACTGCAATATTATTCTGAAACCACTAATGGCCGCAGCCGGTCAAAGAGAATGAAATGCAATGAGACACGCTGTAGGAAGAGAAAGCTGCGAGGAAAACGTTCCCAAAGTGTTTTTAAAGCTCTTAAACTTTGCGCGTTATAAATAGGGAGATAATACAAAGATTTCATAAGTATGTGGTCGTACATTTGCTGAAAGTTTCATGAGTTATGATGGTTCACACATGAAAATTTAAGCGAGCGTCCCCACGACTTCCTTGCGGTCGCTGTTCGACGACGCTGCCAAGGATATAAGTCCTGTCCGGCAGCAAGACGATACTCTTAAGATTCGCACGCAATACGCGCATCTGATATGAAAAGTTTGTCGCCTAGGGATTATTCCTCTCCACGTGCAGGAAAATGAAACGATTACATTTCTCGGCGTTATTAATGTCTATCTTTCAACGAATCTATGACGTCCGAATGAAGAGACTGATACTCGACTACAAACCGTGTTAAATGTACATCGTTAACATTGTAATCGTCATAGATTCGTTATATGAAAACTCCAACATTGAAATAAATTCTATGTCTATCTTTCAAGTTTGGAAAAGGATGTTTACGAATATTCATGTTTATCGCAGGAAGGAAAATGAAGTATCATCAACGCTGATTCAATTACTTTTTTGCTTTCGACGACATGACCGATAATTTTCCTAGAAATGCGGCTTAATGGAATTGCTATGTTTTTCAATCTATTCCTTCGTTTAGCCATCAATTTTCACTCTTGTTGGTTATAAATAGCAGCAGCAGAAGAGCATAAAACATTCAGTGATTGGCTGCTGGTCAATGCAGGAGCTCGCTTGAAATTTCAATCTTTTTTTTGGCGTTGTTGCCAATGTATATCTACTGGAAGGAAATAAAGCATTCGCCGTCTCAGGAAATGGCAGAAAAATTGAATAGCGGGGCACACTCAAGGGTGGTGCGTGCGCATTGGCATGCATGCCCATATTTCAATTTATTTCACATTGCGTATCGATGGCGCAAGATCGAGTGTCCATTAGCATCGGCGATTTCGGTAGCCATTTGTAAGCTGGGAAATCTCACTCGAAACGAACATATTCGATGCCCAGGAACCTGGAATGCTTACTTTTAGTGCCTTTTTTGCGAGGCATTTAACCAAAAGGGGAATTCAACTAGATTCTACATATTTTGTACACATATTTCTGGATTGCAGTATTATATTGTAGTAATAAAAGCAAACTTATTTCGAAAGGGTTGCTTGCAATTGTGGCGAACGGATGCTGCCTTGTTTAGCTATGTGCAAGATTGGACTGGGCCTGGGTTATCACTGCTGCTAGTAAATTAGCAGCGTTAAAGTGTAATCGTATCGAATGTCGGATAATTAGTTTATTTATGTATGCAAGTGGAGCATACGGACATTTCCGCAATTTGTAAACAGCTGCATACCGCGCTGCCAAATTGGTTTTGCGTCTGCCACCCTTGGGCGTGGGTGTGCGGACACCATTTCCGACTAGCGTCGCTGTTCCGGTTAAAAACAAGACGTCCTCCCTTACGGCAATACATTTTCATTTGCGGCGAGTCTGCATAAATCTAAATAGTGTGTTGTTGAATCCCATTTCGCCACTTAGCGCGAGTACCTATATAATTTCTCATTGGGTTCAGAAGACCCGCAATGTAGGCCAAAGCAAGCAGCATGAGGGTTGACGTCCGGAATGGCTGAACGTATCCACAAACCGCTACTTTGCTCATATCCCCTATCTCAAAAATATCATGTTTGTTTATCCTTGAGAAAGGCAAACAGTTTAACCGAATCTGTAAACTTTTGTTTAATCAAACGTCGCCATTACATATTCAATTGGATATGTCATGCTGCTGATACATGTCTCAATCCAGAATTTCGAATTATAGTTGATTTTAGTAAGGGTGTGAGATTTCCGGAATTATGATTATTACGATTTGCTTGCTGACCCATTTTGAGAACCAGAAATTAGTTCGATTGCAAGTCGACGCCGCACTTTAGCTATCATCGTTTAGCATTCCGCTTCATCCCTTTGCCGGTTAGTTCTAGCGTGCGGTGAACCGACTGTTAAACTATCTGCTACCCAGTGGCCAGCTTGAAATAACACATTTAATGCTACTGCTGGCAAGTGTGCACCCTCCAACAATCAGGACCATACGCAAACGGAAAGTTTCTTTATTTGCCTTCCACTTGGTGCTGCTTCACTGCCGGATCTCCTAGGGTTGGTTTTGTTCGAGTTAATTGAAACATTCGTTCTCATTAATGCCACCAGTCTCCCAATCGACGTTACCCTATACTCACGCACTTGTATCAATTTATCCGTGAAATTTTAATTACTATACCCTACCCTCTATCATCTTGTAAGTAACACTGAAGAATCTGAAGCCATCATCAACTGCTTTATCCTCTCGTAATGCAATCACATTCAAAGTGTGCTCCATCTAATTAATGAATGTAAAAATAATAATGGATAATGTCCTCGTGGTTAGCAGGAAGCGGAGAATTGTAAGGAAGCCTGAAGCGGAACGTTGGCGGTAATGTTCGTCTGCTGTTGGAGAATTAATAACGGTGATTTGAATTCGATCATTAATAACCCAGGCTGTCTTAAGGCACTGGAGTTTTCAATCCATCCACGGTGGTGCCGAGAAATTCTAAGATGCTCAACACCATTCCCATTATTGCCACCAATTGTTGGACGACTTTACAGCACTTTCCATTGATTTTCTTTTATTGGGCGGTGTTCATTATAATATCTCTTTCCGAAATTTGCCCCTATTATTTGCAGTCCATTACATATTTGTCTTATACCTATCCCATTTTCGGATTTACATATTAATTGATTGAGCGTATATTCACAAGTGTTCCGATGTGCGTGGAATAATGATGCAAAGTCAACGCAGGCAATCTGAGAACTATAGCGATTCATTCAAAGCCGATTACTAATTTTTGCTGAGCGCTATCGGCCAAATATTTGCTTTGCGTTTATATTTGCCGCGCTTGCAGCTTTAAGAAGTGTGGGGTGGGAGTACGCAGCAATTACCCCACTCAATCCTACCGCACATAAATATCTCGATGTGGACGCAGCATTCTTCACTTACCGCATGTCGCTGAGGGTGTAGGCGAGCTCTCCCAGTAATGATTTTAATTGCAATCACGCCACGGAATTCCAATCAGATTGGATGGCTTCGGATAGGAAAGCGTGTTTATGCAGTACGCGCTCGAGCATTACTAATTTGTTATTGGGCGTTGCGAGGTGGTAGAGAGCTGCGTAATCAATTTGAATGCATTATCATTGAATGGCAACGCATTCGAACGTGCAGACGACGCACGATCGCATTCGAGATAAGCAAACTGGCGAAGCGATTCGCTGCCATGATGATGACGACCATGACAACACATTACTTTGAACGCTTTTCAACTGCAAAACGGGCCAAGTCGAACTATTCTCCTTGGAGTTGGTAAACAGATCAATGACTGCGAAACGGGCGGAGAGATCGAAGGAAGAGAGCGCAAGGAAATCGACTCTGAAACTGGAGTAGATTAAGTTAGGCAGACGTACGAAAAACAATTTATTTTAACAATAAAGTCATATACTTTTATACAGATGTAGGGTGTACATGATTCCGTTCGTGGGTAACAAATATGTTTTTCATCATCATATTTAGTCGTGTATCGCAATACTTTTCTTGCTGTTTATTTATACTAAGTTAATTTTCAGCGCCTCCTTTTAGGTATATGAATTGAATTTATGTCCCGTTTTCGCTTGCAATTCGTATATAGTTTCCAGATTAGTTGAGAGCAGCCGGTATTAATACAATTTTCATACTTTTGCTATCATTATATGCTTCGTTAGTAAACGTTACATGCACAAGTCGTTCAATATCAAATACATCAACATAATGGAGAAAGGAAGATATCTATCGTAACACATTTAGCACTAAATATTATCGCAGCAATGCGTCAACTCAGCAATTGCAGAATTCTCGTCCGCTGCACGTTCAATTTGATTGTTTTCATTTCCGCATCCTCGCTGCTATAAAAATAGATTCTAACTAGATGGAAACACAGTCCAGATTTACAAAATTCAACGTGTTTCTATACTTTCGTCCATTCATTCACACACACAAAAAATTATCCAATAATTCATCATCATCAATTCGGTTCTCGCACAATCGGTCTCCTTGCAATTGCCATTCAAGGAATCAGATGGCATTTGCAGGAAGCTCTTAGCATTGTTACTATTATGCGTGGGCGCTTCAAATGAACGTCAAAGAAAATTAAATATTTGTAGGAAAGAGCGCCGTCTGTAACAATGCATTATATTGCGGAAATGTAGAACGCTTATGAACTGCAACGCTATTTCCATTACTCGTCATGATTTTTTAGCGCACTTTACGGCTGCAATGTCAGCGATGGTGTAAAATTGCAATTTATGAGTATTACGCCACTTGCGAAATGTTTGACGAAGCACAACAATGTGCAGGAATATTTCATTATTCGCAATGATCATGTTATATTAAAACGTATGCGTCAAATAGTGTTGGTTATTGCATTTCTTCGTAGTTTACTTTGCGCTTTTTACAGAGCCCAGAGACCCCCATTCGACTGCTGCGTGTGTTTCGTTCCGAGAGTGGGGCCGTTGAGCAAGTATAAAATGAAAAGTGCTTCACGGCTCATTCGCATTCGGGGGAGTGTTGTCGAAGAGGCAATGCGCACAATTGTATTACGTGCATTCAGGAACAGCTTAGATTGTGAAGGCAACACAAAAATGTCACATTTGAAAAACACTTAACCACTTTTATCACAATTCACCCTTGCATTATTTGCTAGTAGTTGTCCATCCGAGTTATTTTCAGTAGTGACAAATTAGATTTGCGAGAGTATTCACACATTTTTGCCATCGATAGAATGACAATGAAAATTGTAGAACAGGCATTATTGATCTCACTGCATTGACGCATAAATTAATTGCAGGGGTAGTTGAAATAGTTGGAAATTCATGCGCCACTAATGAGTTATTGTGCGGCAGCGTTTAAATAAAATCGAATGATTAACAATCAAATCCGCCTGGATTGGCGTCCAGTGAGCGCTGAAAACTGATGCCGTCCATTTAGTTGATAAATTGTAAAGGCAATGATTCAATTACACGTTTCAATTGCAAATCGCTCATTCAAACACGTTCTCGCATATTGCACTAGTAGATAACTTAATTTCATTTGCAATCCTACGCGTTCTGCGCCTCGAATTCGGCCCTACACTGCGCCAACAATGTCTTAATCATTAGTATTAACACGTAGTACTTAAACAATTCGTTTACATCCTTCCTCCTATCAGTTGACATTTGTACAGAGAGAGTGTGAATGATTGTATGCTCATTAAAGTACGACATTCCTGCATTCTTGCATAACGATGGCGAATCCGCGGAAAAAGTTAGGGCTGGCTGGGAAGAGCTGTGTCTGCAGTTCGCTAGATTAATAGTTGATGTTCCAATTCCTAACAGACGCAATTTTGCTGCTGCATTGTTACCGCGTGATTGCAGCGGCGAGAAGAATGCACGTAATCAGGACGATGTCCACAGGCTGCTGTGATGTTAATCCTGCAACAGCCAAGCAAGATGTTGTCATTTCACTAGGTATTTGCAAAATATGCATAATGCAATCGCCAGCAATTCCTCTGTCTTGCTTCTGTAATGAAAAATTGTTAAGGCGGCTGGAAAACAGGTGTAGTTTTTATTTATTAATTTGGGATAACCGATTCAAGCCCATTTCTTCTCGTTGAGATCCTCACCTTATTCAATTCGGCAGCACGATGGAAAGTCTACAACCGAATCAAATGAGAGAAATTATTATAGATGACACTTGGTCTTATAAATGGGCCAAAATAAATGAGCACGAGTACCTTAATGTTCCTCCATTTTTCTACAAACTCTCAGATAAGAGGTGCAAGTCTTCGTATCATTTTTTTAAGTAACTTGAGTTTCTGCTATCCTGACACGATCAATTGTTATAAGAGGCTTAATTGCAACCTTGCTATGGTCTCGTTTCGTATTAAAGAGAAATCTGAAGTTTCCTTGGTATTTCCATTCACCATTCTGAGTTTGAATGATTCTTGTATGTACTGTAAACGAATATTGCCGATGTACATTGTGCAGTTACAATTTGTTATCTTTGCGTGCAACGAAAGCGAAGATGAAATTTGCTTGATTTCCCGCAGGACGTAAACCAATACATCGGCAACCACCCAGACTGCTCTTCTACTCCAATACATGTGAGATAAGACATACTGAACGAGCCCAAGAGAAACGCTGGGCGAGGAGATGACGCTTGCGAACGGAATCCGTTCCTTATCCGCGCTGGTGTAAGGACGATAATGTTTCTCGACGATAGTTTACAAGAATCGCTATAGCGTATGACAAAAGTAACCAATCGCATCATCGACAAGCACATGTTTATTATTGAAGCATTGCCCTGTGGCTCATTTCAATGAATTTTTATCTTCCACGGCACATCTTTAATATTACCTTCGAGGTCCGCAAATATTCGCCAGAAAAAGATGGAATTTCTGCGAATCCAGAGACGGTCGTTTACATGGCGTAGATTGTTGCCAGTTGCGGAATGAATAAGTTATAAATTTAGCGCCAAAACTTTAACAGCCCTGTGTCAGCGGCAAGGACGTGCTGCATAAAATATGCAATTGCATAAAGGAGGTGCAGAAAAGTGGGATTTAAAGTTTTTCCACGCAGCGATACATTTAGCGTGACTGCATTACACGCCGCTTACATTCCTGTCATTGTGAGCGTGAACGTCGTGCTGGAACAGCAAAGCACTCCGACACCCCCTCCCCGCCCCATACACGCCCATCCGGAATGGGTAGATGGGCGTGAATGGGGATGGCACGGGATGTTAAATGTGCGCCGAATTGGTACGAAACACATGCGAATATAGGCGAAGCGGGGCCGCGTGTTATCCCTACGCAAACGTCATTGTCGGTTTCGGGGATGCAGCGCTAGGCATCGTCGCCGGAGTCGATCCTCCTTCGGTATTTAATAACTCAAGCACGTGGCTTTGGTTTAATGTTATTATGGCGAAACTTGAGCACCGGCATTCCACGATCCTGGCAAGATTCCTCGGCCGCATAATTTCGTACATACCGCGAAGGAATTGTTTACCACTGGGCGATATTTGCCAGCGGCATTCATGCACCCACCTGCCGCCGCCGAGGAGTCGTTGTTGCTCTGCAGGACGGAGGACGGACGCGGCTTGGGCCGCTCCTGCTCGATGACGACGTCTGCCTGCGCCCTGTAGACGCTGAAGAGGTCCGCCGCGCAACGTATGGTCGCCTTGCCTCCTAGGAAGACGTTGCTGTCAATGTCGACCTCCAGGCCGATGACGGTGATCGTGGGCCGTCGACGGGGACTGTCGCCAGACGCGTTGGGAGCGGCCACGTGATGCGTGAAACTGCTGTTTATCTGCAGGCGACATGCGAGTGATAAGAAA
>JAOEHK010000010.1:34886-48767 GCA_025447835.1 Labidoglobus nevermanni
TTGCGCCTTGGCTTTAAGGTGTTCCGCGAATTGTAGTTTTATGGCTTTGTTATGCCGCGAATTGTAGTTTTATGGTTATGTTATGCCGCGAATTGTAGTTTTATGGTTTTGGGGTGCCGCGAGTTGTAGTTTTATGGTTTTGGGGTGCCGCGACTTGTAGTTTTATGGCTTTGTTATGCCGCGAATTGTAGTTTTATGGTTTTGGGATGCCGCGAGTTGTAGTTTTATGGTTTTGTTATGCCGCGAATTGTAGTTTTATGGCGTTGGGGTGCCGCGAGTCAAATGAATTTGAGAAACACTGCTCTATATGAATACTCCAACATTGAAGTAAATTCTATTCTATGTTCACTATTCTATTAGCAATAATCGTGCACTTACTAACATTCAGCATAAAATATGACAGTTATGATCAGGTTTTGTGAAGGAAGGCGATCAAATTACAGCAAATCAGCGATGCAGCCTTAATTACGCATTCGCCACAAATCTCCGCCTTGAAATTGTATATTCCGCTTCTTTATGCACCGTCAGTACGCTTTAGAGCCCTTTCAACTCGCTTCCTCGAATACCACTTTCATTCTAATAAGGCAACGAAAAAATGGTCGGAATGTTGATGCAAGCGGATAGTCAGAAGGCCTTTGGAAATGACCACGAAACGATTTCGCTGTTGATAACTAATGAAAATAAGAATGAAATCGCACATATTTATGCCACAGTTGCGCTCTAAAATAAAATATTTCAAATATTGCATTAAAGTCTATCAGAGCTGCGCATTCAAATCGAGCATTGCTTTCTGCCAATACATAGTTTGTTATTTGTTTCTGAATTGTGCATTTTTGCTCAGAATTCGATTATAACCGCTTTCAAAATGTCATGCACACATTTTTGCCGACATTCGAATGCCCACAAGCGCCATCTCCAAGGCCGCGAATTGAAAGCGCGCAGTTGCATACTAATTTGGAAGCGATCTCTCTGCGTTCACCCTTCGAGAGTCTTCAAAGCTAGCCGCGTCACATTTGATGCAGGCAATTGATACAAACGCTGCGAATAAATTTGCATGCCTCGCAGCAATTTGCGATCTGATTAATCAATTGCAATTAAGCCGTCGACTTCACCACGCGTAATGGTGACGAGTAATTGATTACAGCGCCAAATGACCTGCACGCTCAGCGCGGCAGTGGATATTAACGATTTGCTCACATGACTTGTGACATGAGCAATCCGCTAATGAATGTCAGGTGGCGGATAATGAAAAACACGGCGCCCGGCGCGCAAAAAGCGTGAATTTAATTACGACAGCGAGTGCGGCAGATTCGCGCTTCCTGCGCGATGGAATCAATCAAGCGCAAATTGCGATGAGTCGCACTTCTTTGCGCCGCGCACGCAATTCGCATTTTTCGCGCTGCCAATCGAATATTAATTATGGCCACATGACCGGCACCGGCCACCATTTCCCATCATTGTTGCACGCCGCCATTCAATTGCTCGTCCGGCGGCTTCGTGCGCGCCATAAACATTTCACTTATCTAATCTTCCGCATTCGGTCGCATCTCCGGGCCTGGCTCGTCCGCTCGTGCGCAGATGCCAATGAAAACGCGAGCGAACGCTCCTTTGGCCCGCGATGAAGATGAGAGCGAAGCACTCATTACGCCCTAAGTAGGCAAGCATTGCGCACGACTGATACCCGAACCTCTTCTTTAGCGTGCTCTTGCCCACTGCTTGCCCAGATCGTTCCATGTGGCTGCACACGCGTTGCCACGCGATTTTCATTAGCAAATTTGTGCTGCTATTGTTTTTCCCATTGCTACTGCTATCGCAGACATCGCCGTTTCCGCCCAAGGAGCAAATTTGGCAAAAGAACATCACTGATATGTTCTGCACCAGTAATCTTCAACTTTTTTTAAGCCATAATTTGGACAATTGAACAAAAATTATATTTAAGAATAATGACATTTGTGGCTACGGGCCGGGACCTTACTGGTCGTTGCAGATTTCAATTCTACATGAATTCCCCAATAAAGTCCCTAATAAAGTTTATTGGTCAAAGATGATTATTGAGTGCTTTGAAGTACTATGAAGGGTACTAGTATATAGTTGCTCTTAGCAAATTCGTCTCCTCCGTAATCCGGATTGATCGTCCAGCAGTTCTTCTATCGGTCGCTCTGCTTGTGTTTTGCCTTGGCAGATAGAATATGTCGGTCGTAGCCGCTACAGATTCAATTTAACGGTAGCTTTTATCATCGAAAGCAGCGGATCTCGTGCATCGTTTTCTTCTATCTTCGTGTGTCCAGGAAAAGCACACTTTAATTGTATGTGCTACCATCTTTGGATAAATAGGTTATTATAACAATAATAAACAGTAAACTGCCGTCTTTGAGTTGGGCTAGCTATGTTATCTAGAACTTGTGGGTAGATTAGTCCCTTATCTCCACTGTCCTAGAACCGTTCTACAATATTTCTACTTGCTTTTTTCCAGTTCCCAATTTAGAATCTCCCTGTTTTTCTATTCTTTTACGACCGGGTACCTACTGGTCAATAGTAGATCTTAGGTTGCTGCTTCTAATCCTACTTTCCATATGTGTCCTAACCTTCTTCTTTGTTCCGCTTTCTTAACGATCTGCTACTGGGCTCAATA
Source organism: Labidoglobus nevermanni (assembly GCA_025447835.1). Taxonomy (NCBI): domain Eukaryota; kingdom Metazoa; phylum Arthropoda; class Insecta; order Coleoptera; family Staphylinidae; genus Labidoglobus; species Labidoglobus nevermanni. Next base: position 37,519 of record JAOEHK010000010.1, read on the forward strand.
AACCTGGATATTGAAAAAATACCATTCTAGTGTTCTATTACTAAAAAGCTGATGTAAATGATGGTGTATTATCATGCGCACGCGCGCTCGAGATTCGATTTGTATGACTTTAACCTATTACTGAACAGCGGCCAATTCGTTACTGCTATCTCCTTCCTCAGCAGCCCAAGTTCAGATACTTATCGCAGCCCCAAACCCTGCCCACAAATTTTTATCAGCAACGCTGAGTTCCCCCCACTACTCTACGCTCCCCTGACATAAAAAGGCCCGCGTGGCCTGCATGCCAAAGTCAAACTGGTACTGCCCCCCCACTAACATCTCTTCAATCGCATCTAGGGCGTTAGCCCAAGTGGCCTCGTTTAGCAAGCCCCCTTTTCTCTCCCCAACAGCATATATAACCTCAGGGTTGAATGCTGGAGCTTGGTTTTTTGTAGGTAGGGCCCTCGGGCGTGTCCGACATAAACCTGCTACGAGGGTACCCGTAAAAAGCTATCCAAGCTATCTAAAAAAAGCATGCCAAAGCTTGTTTTTAAGTCGGTGTGGTACGGACCGAGCCCGAAATAACCCTCTTCGAGAGTACCCGTAAACTGGGTCTTTTTCAAGCTTTTCAAACGAAAAAGTGTTTCCCCCACTTCTATAACATCTGCGCGCTCGGTGGGGGGTGAACACATGATTGACACCGAGGGCAATCTACGAGTAATGAGTACCCGCGTTATCCTTGTGATAACAGAGAGTGCACAGCACAACCGGAAGCTTAATCGAATTACTTGCCGAGAGAATTCGTGGACCACCCGCATGTACATGCTTAGATATTTGTTGTTTGTTAGATAATGTCGCGTGCGCGCGAGATTCGCTCCAGCGGAATTATAAGAAGGATGCAATGACCGCACGTTGCAATTGCAGATTCAATATGGCAAGGCGAGCGCGCATTCGCATTTGATTGCTTGTGTTGCAATTAATTAGCGCTGCAGTGCTCAGTCGTAAAGAAGGAAATGCGACATGCGTGTGCGCTCGCATTCATTTCGCGCACGCTTCGCCTTCACAAACGACTCAGAATTACTGGAAAAGGTGTTACTATCGGACACTCTAGTAGCACCATAAGTCCAGGAAGAAAGGCTTCTATTGTTTCTACGTTTCCTCTGCTATCCCTATTCCTATATCCCAAGTCACCTCTGAGTAACCTGCGACTTGACTTGGGCACCCTCGGTTCTTGTCTTAGTTTCGTTTCTGAGTTACACCAAATGGTATGATCGGAGCTGGAATTACCGCAGATTTCGATTCTAGTTGCCACAGATCCTACCACCATACATAACATAGAAAACCTCGATTAACTGACCCTATCTACTGCCAGATCAGCCAACTACAATAACGCCACTGGCGATTGCGAACTGTCCACTATGGACCGCATCACACCAGCAAAAAAGGCTTCTATTGTTTCTACGTTTCCTCTGCTATCCCTATTCCTATATCCCAAGTCACCTCTGAGTAACCTGCGACTTGACTTGGGCACCCTCGGTTCTTGTCTTAGTTTCGTTTCTGGGTTACACCAAATGGTATAATCGGAGCTGGTATTACCGCGGATTTCGATTATAGTTGCCACAGATCCTACCACCATACATAACATAGAAAACCTCGACTAACTGACCCTATCTACTTCCAGATCGTCCAATTACAATAACACCACTGGCGATTGCGAACTGTCCACTATGGACCGCATCACGCCAGGAAAAAAGGCTTCTATTGTTTCTACGTTTCCTCTGCTATCCCTATTCCTATATCCCAAGTCACCTCTGAATAACCTGCGACTTGACTTGGGCAACCTCGGTTTTTGTCTTAGTTTCGTTTCTGAGCTACACCAAATGATATGATCGGAGCTGGTATTACCGCGGATTTCGATTCTAGTTGCCACTGATCCTACCACCATACATAACATAGAAAACCTCGACTAACTGACCCAATCTACTTCCAGATCGGCCAACTACATAACGCCACTGGCGATTGCGAACTGTCCACTATGGACCGCATCACGCCAGGAAAAAAGGCTTCTATTGTTTCTACGTTTCCTCTGCTATCCCTATTCCTATATCCCAAGTCACCTCTGAGTAACCTGCGACTTGACTTGGGCACCCTCGGTTCTTGTCTTAGTTTCGTTTCTGGGTTACACCAAATGGTATAATCGGAGCTGGTATTACCGCGGATTTCAATTCTAGTTGGCACAGATCCTACCACCAGTATTCTCATGATCGGCGACAAATGAGTTGAAACATAGAAAACCTCGACTAACTGACCCTATCTACTTCCAGATCGGCCAACTACAATAACGCCACTGGCGATTGCGAACTGTCCACTATGGACCGCATCACCCTGGCGGGCAGCAATGCCTTCCAGGCGGCCGACGGCTACGACTACATGGAGAACAACTGCATCGAGCAGCCGGCCAAGCTGTGCGAGTTCAAGAAGCTGACGGGCAGAATTCTGAAGACCGTGGACTCGGTGTACCAGGACGTCGGCTCGCTGGACGAGTGCCGCGAACTGTGCCTGAACTCGATGTACAGGTGCCACTCGTACGACTACGGCGACACCGGAGAAATGGTCTGCCGGCTCAGCCACCATTCTCGCGCCACGCTCGCCGACATCCAGGTGAGTGCCCGCCCGCCAGCTGCCCATACCCCGCAGTACAGGCATTTCCGTGTTGCCGATGTGCGCGCAGGATCCGTATCTGGACGTGCCCGAGGCGGCGACCTACGAGCTCAGCTCGTGCTACAACGTGAGCATCGACTGCCGATCCGGCGATATGGTCGCACGCATCCAGACTAGCAAGCTCTTCGACGGCAAGATCTACGCCAAAGGCAGTCCCAATTCGTGCGTGCGCGATGTCAACAACAGCCTCGTGTTCGAGCTGGAGATGGCCTACGATAATCTCGAGTGCAACGTGCGCAAGAACGGCCTGGGCCGGTACGTCAACGACGTGGTCATCCAGCACCACGACAAGATCGTCACCAGCTCCGACCTGGGGCTGGCCGTCACCTGCCAGTACGACCTGACCAACAAGAGCGTCACGAACGAGGTGGACCTCGACGTCCATGGCGACGTGCAGCCGGCGCTCAGCGAGGAGGTCACCGTCGACTCGCCCAACGTCGCCATGAAGATCACGGACCGCAGCGGCGGCGACGTGATGCCCACGGCGGAGGTGGGCGATCCGCTCGCGCTCCGCTTCGAGATCCTGGACCGGCACAGCCCGTACGAGATCTTCGTGCGCGAACTGGTGGCCATGGACGGCGTCGACTCCAGCGAGATTGTCCTCATCGATTCGGACGGATGTCCGACGGACCACTTCATCATGGGCCCGCTGTACAAGTCGGCCGAGTCTGGCAAGGTACGCAGCACCTCCTCGCACGCATTCGGCAACCCTCATCGAAACGCGCTCGTCTCCCGCAGATTCTGCTTTCGCACTTCGACGCATTCAAGTTCCCCAGCTCCGAGGTGGTGCAGTTCCGCGCGCTCGTCACCCCCTGCATGCCAGCTTGCGAACCTGTCCAGTGCGACCAAGAGGAGTCCACCGGAGAGCTACGCTCAGTCATCTCCTACGGCAAGCGTCGCCGACGGCGATCCACAGTCAGCGCCAACGACGACCTGCTCCTGGTGCAAACCATCCAGATCACAGACAAGTTCGGATTCGAGCGCGAGGGAGGTAACCGCAGCACCAGCAGAGGAGGAGGAATGGGTGGGGGAGGGGGAGGCGGCAGCAGCCTGGGACAGGACGCGATGTTCGTGCCGGCCGAACAGGGCATCTGCGTGAACATGGCCGGCTTGATCGTGGCGGCGACGGTCTTCCTCGCTGCCCAACTGGCCGTCATCGCCGCGTGGACCTTCGCCTGGCAGAGACGGCGTCTCAACGCCAAGCTGAGCGACAGCATGTCGGTGAACGTGAGTCTGCCCTCCAGTTTCGGGACGACCCGCACCGACAGCATGTGCAAGCTCTACGACAACACCGGCTACGCTCACTCACGCCGCTTCTAAGCGCCTCGTCCGCCCCTTTTCGCCCTCTACTTCTTCTCCAGCACACGTTCCCGCCGTTTCGCATCAGCGGCCTAATACCGCCACATGACCAGCCACCATCTGCTGCCGGCTGCAAGTCGCAGCAGCAGAAGAAGGTCGTGGATGTAGGGTATGTAGTGGTATTAAGCAAGCTCATGCATTTCTAACTGTAATGCAAGCACACCAAACCGCACACTTACGTCGATTGCATGAACGCCAGGTCCGCAATCAAGTGCAGGTGCAGAGCGACCGCGCGAGATGCGGATGGGAGGAAGACACTCTGGGCCAAGGTCGGACATGCAAGAGACGACGCTCTTCAGCAGATCGCGTTGACGTGGTGCGAAATTGCTCTTATTAGCATGATTGTCAATGATGGGGCAGCCAGCAGCACCAAGGGCGCAATGGCAAACGTGCAATTTGGCGCGAAGCGTGCGTGAACGCTTCGCCCCAATCCGCACGCAATTAATGCGCTCGACGAAATAAATACCGCATGCAATACCGTTTTGCCACCGTTTTTGCGCGCCGGCTCAATTCCAGGTCGCCGGAAGATGATCGCCGCCGTGCAAAACAACCGCAATTCGCGCTATTTGCGTTGCATCGCCGACGGAATTGCAGTAAGTTGATGGCAATGTGTGCCTTCCGGAATCGCATTGTGTGCGCAAGAAACGTACTGGATGCAAGGATGCCAGGACGACCAAAATGTGTGCGTGCTTTCCTATTTAATTAGTTTACGAGCAAATTGGCAGCTGCGTGAAAAACGGAAATTCGAGAGCCACTTTTTGCCGCCGCGTGTGAATGTGACGGAGCGAATGTGTTTATTTAATTGCATATTATATGGCTGCTTGTCCTGGTTTCCTTATCACGCGCGCACAATCTGGAGCGATGTCGCGGATGTCGCGTCCGCGACGCCGATCCACAGCCAACACTAACGCTAATTTAAACAAAGCATATACTATATCCGTAGGCAACGAGATGCAGACACGTTTCGCAGAGCATACATATTTTATGTCGCTAGGCTAATGAATTTATTGAAATATAAATATATATATTTAATGTTATATTCCGCAATTATTCGTAATCATTAGGTGCTACTACGAAATTAATCGTTTTCCAATTAATTATTGAACGTTTACGACGCTCTCGTCGCCTTGACGTCAATTACTACACGATTTACGGCAAACAAACGGACGCTTTAGTTAGCTACTTGACTTAGTTGTAGACGCATTAATTTATCATTTATTCCCATTTCCATTTTGTGCCCTCCATGTATCACCGAATGTTTTATTGTACGACAAACTAATAAATACGAAATTCAATTCAATACAATTATGTGTCTGTGTTGTCATTCCACCTTAACACCAAACCTAACAGTCTGCTCAAATTGGCTGTTTTCAAACTTTTTAGACAATTTACTCATCTAAGCGTTATGTTAGGGCCCATTGGTTGGAAACGACTGATTGCAGGCAGGCCAAACTGCTTCTATAACCATCAGCGCAAACAGCTAAAGAGCTTGTGCTACTCTCAAGGGGAGAATTGAGAAAGGTAAAGGGCCTGCCGACAGGACACTATCCCTTCAATTATCATTTGTACAATCTGGGGATAGTGGACTCGTCTACCTGTAGAGCAGAGGTCGGCAACGCGGCGTCCGCCATGAAAAAGGGTTTTTAGGTTAGCTTGGTGCAAGATAAGTTGAGCCACGCTGTAAGCTACGTGCACCTTTGTATGGTAACAGTTTTCCGAGCTATTCCCACTATTGAAATTACATCATTTTGGGAACCAAACAATATTATTTTTACATATTTGTTCGAAGAAAAAATAGTTGGCGCCCATCATGAATTTTTAATGTAATATGGCGCCCTTTACGTAAAAAAATGGCCGACCTCTGCTGCAGAGGATGTGATCTGGAGCAGGAAGACAGATTCCACATTCTATACACCAGTGAGGCGCTTTCTCACACAGGGCAAAGGTTATGGAAGAGGAAATCTCCTAGGTACCGCCAAGAGAGCTCCTGGCTTTCCTCAGGGAAATTTCAGAGAGCCCTCTTGACTTTTGAACATGCGTCATAATATAATAGGCCTTTTAGGCCGCAGTGCTTGTGGAACTACTGCATTTGGCCCAGCACATATGGTACTACAACCAAACTATATGATTTTTCTAAAAATATTTACACAAATAACCTTTGGGCATTTCCTTATAACCTACCGTGAACGGTCATTTTGACGAGCGGCGAAGGTATTCTGTAGTTGGCTCCATTGGATTTCAAAGGTAAGATGACATCTCGGGGATTTATTCTTTGACTAGTAAAATTTTGTTTGGAAGATAATAAGATTCAAAAATATAAAGGAAAATATGAAATATCAACATCCAGGACTGAAAATAGAAATATATATTTCCCAATTAGACAGATGCGTAATACCATACCATGAAAATTACGGTAGATGGAACAGGGAACAAGGAAAAAGTAGTTAGAAGTCCCAACTCAGGTCGGTCAGAAGTGTATAACATTTTTAGGGGTAAACTGGGCCCAATAGGATATGCTAAACGACATGTTGTCATTTTGGCATCTCCCGGGATTTCATTGAATGGCGAATTCTGCGACTTCCTTGCGACATATACAAAATGGTCGTAGGATTAGTGTTAATGGCAAATCAACATTGTTGTTAGTACCGTTTTCAGTTGCGGCAGCAAATCCGTGCAGATAGAGATAAGCATCGCTGTAAATATGTGCATACCTAATGATAAAGATGGCGACGCACATTCGAATTGATTTGAGTACATTAATCGTAATCGCTCAATCATAGCTATCATTTTCATTTGCCGCTTTGAATCTGGATGACATAGGAGTTGAACACTAAGGTAGCACTTTCATAGGACGACGGTAACGGAACTCACACATGCCATTGCCGCGATTATTGCTTGCTGTGATTAATGGACGCCATTTTTCTTGACCTCTTTTTCGTAATCATTCACTTCTCCGGTGACTATGTCCATTACTTTGCTATTCATCTTCTAGACATATTTGAAAAGCAATTTGCATTTTGATAATCGTTGCGGCTTCAGGTATTATAGTAAGATGTAATTTGAGTAGATGAATAAATTACAACTCACAACATATGCTAATCCACGAAATCATGTAATACGTTAATCGAAATTTAGTTTTCTCTCATTTCCTCATCTCTCCACTACAGTTCACAGATAAATTAATAAAAAATTACATTAAATTGTCGCTTTGAATTTGTTTTTATTTCACATCTTAGCTATATATTTTCAATATTTAACGCTCCATTATACTCTTCTTGTGCGACGAAAATAAGTGGCAGAATAATGGACATCTTTATTGTGCACATATTTGGAATTCTAGTTTTGAAATAATCTAACGAATTCCATTATAAATATTTTACCCTTAATCCTTCACAACAACGAAACCAGACTGCATGTCTCTAGACCACAGTTTCGCATATTTTTGATTTGTTTTCAAGAACCCAAGGTCCAATCAATCCATTCAAGGAAATTATTATGTAATTAGTTACGAATAAGGGGAGATGCAAGGGACAAGCATGGGGAATAACCAAGGTCCTTTAATCTAACGGGTATTTTCCGAGCTTTTAAGGTTATCAGGTTGAGGGGTTGAGGAACACTCTCTAAACCACCTACTAATTCCTCATATGCTTCTCTTTGAGGTTACACGCAATTCCAGAAGCTATAATACAATAATAGGGAAGAAATATAATTAGTTAGTTTTACAGTTATAATTTGTATGCTTCATTAGAAGGAATTCTTTATATATAATATACATTTACACTACATTTGCATTCAAACATTCAGGTATTCTTATGAACTATTAGTAAGCAGTTCTACACAGCAAGCACAAAACCACTGGATAGTTAATCACTTAGAAAAACAATAACTATGTTCTGTAGATGCAAGTTACTACTTAAATATAATGATAACCACATGATAATTATTGCTTAAACTCCATTATGCTCTCAGTAGTTGCCACGGATGCAAGGACGCTTAGGTGTATAATTTTCTTCACACTAAATGCCCATCAATGTTCGTTACGACTCTGCTGGTCATTTAAATGTCTCGTTAAGTACGTTCTTTCAAATTTTTCGCACCTCGCCAGTGTGCATAGTTTCTGCTGTCATACCATCAGAGCAGTGATGGCTTCATCAATATGATTACAATTAAAGAATAGAATAAGCTGAAACAAGTGGCTTTCAGGTGCTTAATGGCATTCTGAGAAATGTCCAACACGCACCCCGAGGTTACAGTGAACAGTTTAAGTACAATTTTTCAGCAATTGGTCGCCAATTTTCCAATTTGTCGAGAATCGCAGTCATTTTTGGTATTTTTTCATAATAATACAGCTCCAAATTGACGACAATTATATAAAAGGAATAGAGAGACATGTGAAGAGGCGATTCGCCAAAGTAAAACAGACGGTAGCTGGAAGATAGCGCAATGAATAAGAAAATTAACTAAGAACATTTCACAAAAAATATTAGCACTTGAGAAAATGACGTCGTAAAAGTAAATTGTACCTTTATCAATCTGCTTGAAAGGCATCTTCATTAACAACTTCTCTATTCGCATAAACAACAACTGGAATGGTCGTTCTTTTCATTCTGGCTTAGGCCATAATTTATTATACTAAATACGTTATTGAGGAGCAGTTACTTCTTCTTACTTATTTATGCTATGTTAAGAAAATTTATAGAAATTTTGTATATAACATATGTTTCTGCTGGCTCAGGTATCAATTGCAATGGACTGGGACGAGATTCCAGATTCCTCTGCGCACACCACACCATTCGCCTCATCGTTTGATCTACGTTCGAGATGCAAGCTTACACAAAATGCGCATTGACTAGAATCCAGGCAGAAGACTGCATTTGCTCAAATTCCGCATTGAGGCGAGATGAAGCAGTGAAGCTGCAAGCTAAGAAGCTCGGCAATTGGCACATCGCAAGTGCAAGTGTGCAGTCATTGTGCTACCGCAAAAATGACGCCGTCTCCTGAACCCTACCTACCCGTCCGATGAGAAATGGCCAGCACCGACGTACCATAAATAACACTTCATTGCTGAAATACTTCCAACTTAATCCAAACCACATTCTCGCCTTTATCTCGACCTGGCTCATATGGATCAAAGCAAATAGCTAATAAGGCGGGTCTCGCTCTCGAAGGTCGTAGGTCTTAATAGCAGCACGAAGAAGAGGACGCTTATTAGAGTCCGAAAAACGGTGCCGCATTTGCTGGCTGCTGCCAGCATGAAGAAAGTATTGGCATCGGCGGCTGCGAGCTGAAGACGCAAAAATGCGAAGCAATGGCATTGCAGACATTAGAAACCAGTCAGAAGACTCTCGTTGATTGCACACGCGCAGTGTCTGAATCGTTTAAGACGCTCAAGACGCATAAATTGCATATCGGCACGACTGAAGAAGGTTCGCCTACCAATGTTCGAAAGCGCATTACGACGAATTAATAAATGCGTCATAGAAAAGTGATCTTGAAGCAGAAGTATTGAATAACGCAGTCTTTCTCAAACAATTAAGTAATTTCAACCGCCTGCGACTGTTTTAACTTATTGAAGACCTTATAACTATTATCTGGGTCTACTCACATTTCTATATTGACTAGTGGGGGTAAACAATAGAATTAGGATAACATGTCAATCCTTCATGATCATTTTGTAAGATTAATGGACAGATTAGCCTATATAAGAAGGAATAAGAATGAGAAGAAGCTTTCAATTACATTTTTGAATAGCTTCACTGATATTGGGTTATCATGGGACATTGGTTAGTAGGGGGTAAAAAGATGACGGACAGTTGAGGGTAGAGAGAGTCAGTAGGGTTTCAACGTCTAGCCGTCAAACATCCCCTAAAACATCAAGAAAAAAAGCAACAACAGAGTGAATTGATAAAAATCTAACGGAATTTACCATTTCCTTACCTAAATATTTAAGCAGCATTCACCTGATTGCTCATGAATAATGTAATGCTAGAACTGACCTTGTATAAAACAGGGCGGAGAAATGAATAGAGACGTGCAATTACAAAGTGGGCAATTAAGTCGCGGAAGTAATCTGTTACGAATTAACAATTTAATGAGGACAGAAGAGAGGAAGATATGCGTGAATGGCAAAACATTGCCTCGAGGAGAATGCCGATTGTGTATTTCAAAATTTAAGGAAATTAACAACAAATACTTTATATGTTAATGTCGACTATTCGCCAGCAACAAGTAAACAATGCGATGGCGGGTGTAATTTCGCCGGCGATTTACGCAAATGTATGCACATTTGCACGCGTTACGGAAATTGCCAGCGCCAGCCTAACTGTAGACTCTTCGGCGAAATGTATTGTTCCACCATCCGCTTCGTGGATGAAATTATAATAACCACAGTTGTACAATTGCGTTCTTCGACGGGCTATGATTTCAGCGGATGCAGTTATCGCCGCATTAATACCGACTTTATTCAATTCGCTTTTACTCGACAAGAAATGTCATCCATTTTTATGTTTAACGAGACTCAGGCGACTTGACAATGCGAATTAAGGTATTTTCTCATATCTTGCGAAACAAGTGGTTTATCAAAATTTTCTTTTCAGTATGACCTCAGCAGGAGTACTCTGAACATTCGTACAAAATTTTATTGCAATCGGTTGAGTAGTTTATACGTCTACAGCAGTCTTAGGGACATACTTAAGATTTTATATAATAGACTAGTGGAGTACCCAGTCTTGCTTGGTTATTACTACTATTTGTTCATCTGCCCGTCTCCCTGTTTGGTACTGTTCGCCAACGGACGGAAACATGGCGTACAACGCGCTTGCGCAGAATCCAGCACAATGTGCATACGCATGCGCAAAAGACCGACGTCGATCGCTATTGCAGTGCCGTTTGTCATGCAATTACATACGTACATTGCTTTCTTCGCTATAACTTTCGAACCACGAGGTTCTTGCTATTGTCTTACCTTCCACATTGTCCCAGGAGTACACGGAACATGCCAGATAGTTCATTTCGATCGAATTATTTGTATTTTAGGAGAAACATACACATACACTGGTACCTCGAGATACGAACGTAATTCGTTCCATGACTTTGTTCGTATGTCAAATTGTACGTATCTCAAAGCAATTTTCCCCATTGAAATTCATTGAAATGCCATTAATCCGTTCCAGCTTCCAAAACACTACCTC
>JAOEHK010000010.1:48867-60861 GCA_025447835.1 Labidoglobus nevermanni
GGGACCAAAATGCATTAGTTTTATTCGTAATATCGAGGTTTTTTCAAGGGACCAGCACTTTCAAACGTTATATCGGGATTATTCGTTAAATCGGGGTTCGTTATACCGGGGTTTTACTGTATATGATTAGAACCTCCTGTAGGAACAAGGTTACTGGAAGCTGAACAATCGAACAACCACCAACAAGAAAACATAGGTGTATGTGCGCTGTGCATTAGTGATCAAAGTTACTTTTCCACTGAGACCCGAGGCCGTAATTATGATGTATGAAGCACGCGGTACGCATGGGGAAATCTATTTTCTTTGTGCCGTAGTTGTTGTTTATCGCAGATCCATGCCAGGCAACTCAGGGCCTATAGCCCAGGTGGCGGTGGCCACCGATGCGCACCTCAATTCCGCATTTTTGGCTGTTGGTGTGTGTGGAGTTGCGTGTCAATTCGGTTCACTGCCGCCTGTTTCCGGGCCCGCCATCGTGTGCGTGTACACTCTCTTCCTGCGCGGATCAATATACGAGGAGCTCTCGCTTTCGTGCAAATAGCTGCCTCATATTTACCAACTACGCAGGTGAACGAATCGTACGCCGGATTGTAATGGTGTGCCTGCCGGTTTCGATTAGCATCTTGCGTGTACGTTCTTCGCAACGACATTCGGATGACGAGAGCGGGGGATGTGGAGGGTTGGTCAAAGTCACGCCAATGCGTCATTTTAAATCATGTGTGGTGAGGTTGTTTCATAGCCCTATTTAAATTCCGGTGGTTAAATACTGTATCTTTCATTTTCTTACAAAGATGAATTGCTCAGGTTTGACTTGGTTGCCTATTTCTGTACATAGTATTGCTAGTATTCATCATAGTTATAGGGAGAGGGTGAGGTCCAGCTCAATTTAAGAGTGCAAGTGCATGTGACATGGCTAAGCTCACCTCGTCAATCACTTGCCTATTAGTCCACTCTGTCCAACTGGTGAATTCCTTCAGTCTATATCTTGGACCCTTTGATTTATTGTCAAAATCAGGTTCTCTATCAGTTTGAACATCTCGCATTTATAGAAAAACCCTATCAAACGTGTTGTAGTCCCTTTCTCGTTCTCTAGGACAGTGCTCCGCAACCTGTGTGCCGTGGCACACAAGTGTGCCGCCCAGCCAACACTGGTGTGCCGTAAGGCCATGGGGTGGAGTGACAATAAACCAGTCTAATGTCAACCAATAACGTTGGCTTGCATTACCCAATGTAGAGTCGAATATAAAACATTAATGTTCATTAAAACAAGTGCTAGTATCACTTTAATTATTATATAATATGTATGATATTGAATAGAAAGGGAAATTTTCATTAAAAATTTTAGGTATTTGATCAATTAATACATCCATTTTCGTTTTGGTGTGTCGAGGAATTCTAGTATAACTCTTAGTGTGCCGCAGAATTCTTGGAAGACTTTAAGTGTGCCCTGGGTCAGAAAAGGTTGCGGAGCACTGCTCTAGGATGTTCAGAGCAATGGAACTAATATCCACGGCAATGCTCTCAGGCTCAAGTTGCTCGTGTTATTGTTTCCAGTCATTTTTCTACATGAACTATGAGATACGTTCGTGTTTTCAACGTTTGTTTTTACAAGCAATTGCAAAACGAATCTTCGCTCTCCGAATGCCCGAATGATATGTTATTATTTCTGTAAAACCGATTGCACGCACAAGAATAATAAGAATGCCGAAACATATGATTCATAATGGCAGCCGGTGGAATTATTTCTCACAATCGCTATCAATTTGCTGTTGCCAACAATTTCTCCCTGGGTCCTGTCTGTTCTGTGAATTCCAGTCTTCCTACATTGTTCCACAAATGTGTATTGATGGGCGCAGGTTAAAAGTACACGCAACCTGGTTATCTCTCATTACGTCTATGCGTCGAGGAATTTCAAATTAAACTTGCTTGGTAAACCGAGGAAATGCCATTTCAAAGTACGCTTCGCTCTGATTGATGTCTATTCTCCTCAGAATCATACTGGTGAAGCATCAATTTACGTGTAATTCCAATTCGCCTCTTTCCTACGCATGAAATAAACTTCCGGAGCGCCAGCACTCACATGACTTTGGTGATATAATATTGAAAACCCTAGGAGGCGTTTATTTCCAATACATCGTCATCGGCAATTTGATTAATTGTAAATTAAATAACACTTCTGGTGCATTTTCGCATAGAAATAGTTCGCAGAGTGCTTTCGGAAAAGTTCCGCCTGCAGCCAACGCGAGTGCCAAACAAAAGGCATCCTGAAAACTTGGTGCAGGTGGCGGCAGTTACGAAGTGAGTTTTCTTGGGGATTGGCGCTGTCGGTATTCGCGCGAACCGTCAGAGACATATCGTGTTCATTAAAGTTGTCGTTTGCGCTACTGGATGTGTCTCTCACCTCTTTGACCCCGTTGCAAACCTCCATCGACCACCCTTTCATCAGCAATTCACAATATGTCCCTTTTGCCCTTCCCCAAATGTACGCAGTCGCATCGGATTACTTCGCGTTGGAGGTAGATGTGTGAATCCGGAACTGCAAGCAGCGGGGGGGATGACTAATTACGCGTTGATTGTCCTCTCAGAGTGGCGCATGTTTTTGTACGAAGAGGCGGAAAACAAAAGGGCACTGAGAGCACTAAAAGTGCTCCATATAGGGCGTGAGGGTGACGATAGGAAGCGATAGTGTGAGCTCTGCGACGAGGCCCAAAGGCACGCCGTATTGGCGCATTCCTCTTTTGTACCGGTGCGTTCGTCCGCTGCTCGGACATCATAGCTCGCACCGGATTGCGGTGCGCCGCATCCGCCCCTCGTCCTTTCGCCCTCACCTTTGTGTTCCCGCTCGAACAAGCAAGGTGGAGAGCTATGAATTGCTAATGAATTGCGATTTGTTTTGCATCGTTTGCAGGTCCGCACCCTCTTCGTGAGTGGTTTGCCAATGGACGCCAAGCCACGCGAACTCTACCTACTCTTCAGAGCTTACGAGGTGAGTGCATGTAATGCGATCGTAATTGCTACTAATGCCAATTGAATTCCGGCATGCCGACCAACGCAGGGATACGAGGGATCTCTCTTGAAAGTCACCAGCAAGAATGGCAAAACGGCATCGGTAAGTTGAAATGCACCTCCAATATGTGGTCAAGCGGTTAAAGATGTATATGTAGTAGTAAGAGTAAACTGAACCAATCAAAGAAACTCCCGTATTAGTCTTAATGTCACAGTAGAATTGACTGAATTCATGGACGGCCAACCCAAGGCCCGCGGGTCTAATAAGAACGGGGAATACTAGACGTTCATGTAGTGAGTAAGGATTACCAGGATTTTTGATGGAAATTGTGAGGTAGTACGACGGTTTTACTAGACTATATTCAAACAACAAATTGGAAATATCAAATATAAAGAGAAAATGAATGAACATTGACACAGTGACTTGTTACAACTCGCGCTCTGAAATAACCTCTCTGATGCTCATCTTAGCGCGCTTATTCTGGGAGTAGCATTCAGTCATAAGTATCCAGCTTTGGGCGCGCAATTCAAGAAGCAAATGTTTATCATCTCAACAGTTTTCCCCGTGGTCAGGTTCAGGTCAGGGATAGCCTGGGCTTTCCCATAAGAAAAAATATGCAACGGACAGGTCCGGGGAATTTCAGAGTCCGTCGTTAGCAAACCTACGGGTATTCCCTGTACTGTCTCATGGTGTATTGCCATATTTTGAAAGCGGCCCGCGAGTTCATTTGGCTTGGCCGTCCCTGATCTAAACACCGAGTCTGGAGAACCCATAGTTTGCTCCAACTTTGAAGTTCTTGGTTGCTAGTTTCCTGGACATGGTGAAGACTGATGATGTATTTTGCTTGCAGCCAGTGGGGTTTGTCACGTTCAACACGCGTGCTGGAGCTGAGGCGGCCAAGCAGGACCTCCAGGTGCGTATACTCTCTTTGAAGAACTCTGTGGTTCGGCAACGAGATGTGCAACCGGACGACACGAATGTCTGTCATCGAGTGCTCCCTCCTTCGAATTAAAAATAGATAGCATACCCTTTCTGAATCGCAACCGCACCAAACTGGCACCAAATTGACACACAGCACGTGTGCTGCCCACTAGATCGCCCTCCCCCCCTACACCAAACAATTATGCGACAATTGTGCGACCGCGAGGTGCCGGCGACCACCTGGAGCGGTAATGGCGCTAGGGGGCTCCTCGGCACCTCGCCTTGCGTAGACTGAGCTGCTGCAATCCGCTTGACAACTAACAAAGTGCCCTGAACGGCAAGGGCCGGCGCCACCCCGCCCGAATAGCATTAACGTGCAATCACACACGGCCAAACACCAATCTGTTTTGTGGGCAATTTTGCAGCAGGGCGTAAGATTTGATCCCGACATGCCGCAGACCATCCGACTGGAGTTTGCTAAAAGTAACACCAAGGTTAGCAAGCCCAAACAGCAAGCCGCTAACGCCGCCAACACGCACCCAACTTTGATGCACCCCCTCACCGGACGTAAGTACACTTCTTCACTACTCATCATCATCATCATCATCTTCATCCATCTCCTGCTCTCCGTCTTCTTCGTCTTCCTCTTCTTCTTGTTCTTCGGGACTACCATGTATGAATGATTATTGCTACTAGTCGGCGCACTGCTCTCCTTTAGACTTGTGTCCTCCTAGAACCCAATGCTAATTCACGTGTCTACACCACCGCCACCACCACCACCACCACCACCCCCCACTGCGAGGTGACTGTTATCAGTGCATGAGGTCTTGTGGGCGTGTGCGTTGTCACTATGGCATAACTTGTGACGTCGTCGTGAAGTTGACGTTGCTCTTGACCCGGTCAGATGGTCGCCCGTCTGCTACCAGCATCCCTGTTAACCTGCGCGTTCGCTTGCCGTGTGTTCGCAGACCTGGGGGCGCCCTTCTTTCCCGGAGGGCCGGAGCTGTGGCACCACCCGTTGGCGTACTCGGCCGCCGCCGCCGAGCTGCCCGGCGCCCTGCAGCATGCGACGCTCGTCCATCCAGCACTCCATCCGCAGGTGCCAGTGCGCTCCTACCTTTGACTATCCACATCAGCCTCCACCGCGCCGACAACAGCAGCAGCAGCAACAACATCCACCACCACCAAAGCACCCGTCTCCGACAAAATGCTGGACGCCCAGCTGCAGCATCTCAGCGCCCACGTCGTCCACCACCACCACCACCATGTGAGTGCCCTCGTGGTTGACCTTAGCCTGACCAGCTTGACCTCATTGGTATGTCGCATTTGAAGCCTTCGCTATCTCTGCCGCATCCGAATGCGTTGACATCGGTGCACGCGGCAGCGGCGGCCGCGGCGGCGGCGGCGGCAGCAGCTGCCGCCGCCTCCCTCCCGCACTTCCTGCCCAGTCCTGCGCTCGCATCGCCGGTGGGATCGTCGTCGTCCTCGCAGCCGGGTACCGTGTCCGGCAGCACACCGCCGTGCACGGCGCCCTGCTCCACGCTCTTCGTGGCCAATCTGGGCCAGTTCGTGTCCGAGCACGAGCTGAAGGAAATCTTCGGCAGGTGAGCCTACGCCCCAGTCCACCACCACCACCACCACAACCACTACCCCCACCACCACCACCACCTCACTGAGCCTCTCTCACACGTCTGATCTCTATCTCACTGGTTCACGAATGATTTCGCTGTCGTAGACCGTAGACGCGCACACAGCAAGCATCCACCCACCCACATGTTGTGTTCTTATGTGCACACAGCTTCCCTGGCTTTAGCCGCCTCCGCATGCACAACAAGAGCGGATCGCCGGTCGCTTTCATGGAGTACCAGGACGTGTTCTGCGCGGCGCACGTCCTCGCGACGTTGCAGGGCTCGTTCCTGCTCTCGTCCGACCGCGGTCCCATCCGCATCGAATTCGCCAAGACGAAAATGGCGGCGGAGGGTGGCTGCGATTGCCACAAGCAGCAACAGCAATAAGAACGCCAGCATGAGCAGCAGCAGCAACAGCCGCAGCAACGGCAACAACAGCAACGACAAGACAACCCTTCCGGGCTCTGCATTCAGCACCTGCACGCTTCTTTCGTTTCTCACTGTTTCTCTCACTCTCACTCTGCCACTCGTTTCTTCTATTTCTCTCTGTCGCTCTCTGTCTAACGCTCTGCTTGTGGTCACTCTTTGATGCACGAGTTGAACGAACGCCACCGCTGCAGGAACAACCTCTAAGCGGGTGCGTTTTGCAGGGATCCCAAGGAGCGGAAAATGGACAATCTTAATTCTTACTTGCCCTTAAGTACCTGACAACGAAACCAGGTGTTATCAAGCCACTGCTAAATGACCCGTCGACGTCTCGACCTTATTCGACAACCGGGAAACGTCGACCTCAGTAGGGGTGGATCGGTGGCCGCCTCCGCCGCGACTCTATGTGTGATTTTATGCCTTTTTCCCAACAGCGAAGCAGTCAGGACCTGGCGATCGCAGGCGGACATTCTGGACAAGGTCTCTTGTCGTTGTTGTTGTTGTGGTTGTTGTTGTTGTTGTTGGTTGTTGGCGCACATTGAGGATGGAATTCGCATTGTTAATGCGCGATCTTGCGGGCAATTTATTCATGTCACCAGTCGGTTTGTAGTCTGTAGCCGAATACTGGACGCAACTGTAAAGTACGGAACTGCTACTAGGACCACCACTACCACCACGACGTGGAGACGCATTGCGAATGAGGGCGGTGAGGAACACACATACACACAGATGCAACAAACGTTGATAAGCAGGGTGAGATGTTGGCGCACACGTGCAAACAACAAGCAATTGCAAGCATGGTTTACCTTACCTTAAACTACGGACATATAAATATATATTATATATATACAACATATATTAATATATTTAAAAATCAACTTACAAGAAATTACAAAGATTGATAATGTTAGGCGAAGAGAGAAAAAAGCTAAAACCAAAGGTGCCCTATAAGTATATGAATTATATCTATTATCGAAATAAATTAATTAGCGGAATTACTACACGTTGCTAGGCGACGACATCAATTACGAGCAATCACAGAAACACGTTCCGTTTGCAATTCAAATGATTCCGAATGTCTGCGCTTTAGTTCTACCAGCAATTCGAATTTCAGTTTCAATTCTGACCATTTCAGCAACGTACTTTCTACCTGTAATACGAACTAACCAAAAACCAGTTCTGATTCTGTATGGTCGCACTCCCAAGGAGGCGACGAGACAACAAGAAACGAATTCGAGAAATTAGGAAGATGATGAGGATGATGATGCAGCTGTACAATGCAGTCGCAGGGAGGAACGAGAAGGGAAAGTTATAAAGATACAGCATACACATTTAGCTATTTAATAAAGTAATATATAAATATTATAGAAAGGTATAAAGGAGGTGGCGGAGTAGGCGGATATGGAGGAGGAGGAGGAGGTAATGTCTCTATAGCGTAAACTGAAACATATCAATCAATCTGTGTTAAGCCATACCAAATATGCCTGAAGTTGATAACATTTTTGCGATACACTTGGCGGCCGAATGGGGATGGGAATCGCAAGTTGTACTGGAGAGGAATATACAAGCGATTCGAATGGATGAACAACCATGCAATTCAAATTATCTAATATACGCTATACACAATTTACACACGTACGAATATTAACTAGGCAATTAGATTACGAATAACTATTTACATAGATTCAGCGCCCCCCTTTCACATAGGGATGGATGAACGTGCTGGACAGCCCAAGGCGCGTGACGAAGAGCAAAGATCGCAATGAAATTGTAGCAGACGTTAGGCGTACGTGAAAATTGCGAGGCAGACGAAACGACGCCGGATGGTATGATGAATTACCGGTTCGGATTCGGCATGGTATTGCAAATATGTGCGAACAATCGTTTATGCAATGTCCGAGGCGGCTGGCTTAATAACATAGAGTTAGTATTGTTTTCATTTTCGATTATAGTTTATTTCTTGCGTTGATTGTAGTCGTAGAGTTAAGGACAATGACAAGTTTTACCAAAGTTTAAACGTAGACGTAGCAGATACGAGTACCTAATTGCATCGATGTCGATGATTTCTCTGACCATGATAATAACTTAATCGTATAGTTTCCAAGTGTAACCAAATAGATAGCGACTCGAGGTACGGCGGATGGCGCTAAAGGTATTCCCAATCTACCGCTTTGTTCGATGCTTTTTGTGATATGCCACATTGGAACCGTTCTCTGATCATTTTCGATCGATTTGAGGCACGCAAAAGGCAACAGCAATAGGGCAATGATGTGTTAGCGTTAGTGTGTTAGATTCTGAGATTGCCGCGTATGCCATGAGCTGCCATCCGAGGTGTCGCTGGATGTAGACATTATTGGGCAGCTCTTCGACAGCTCCATTGCCGCTCAGTAGTGGCTGGCTGCGTCTTTTCCGTCCATTGCGCATCCCGAGGGAGCGCACCATTTGCTTAATCCCGCAGTGAGCTGAGTGCTGAATGCGCATGCGGCCGCAGTAGGTTCGTAGGGAACACGCTGATCAATTGATTGATTGCTCTTTCGCATACATATCATGACTTACTTAATTAGCCACTTCAAGTGCATTCAAGTTACGAATAGAAATGATTCGAATTTAGCGGCGAACAGCAACTGCGAATTGGTAATGGCGAATCAGCGACAATTTCTATTCGACTTGATAGGAGTTAAGCGAGACACCACTTCAAAACATATCATGATCTGTGCCCCCACACAATGAGAGTCAAAGCAAGACGAAAACAATGACTATTATTGATTAATGAGAGTTACGAAACAATTATGAAAGCGTTAAGAAATTCTAGATCTAAGCACATGGCATCCATGAGGATGCAGAATGTGCGCTAACACAAACTTGTCACTTGTTCATTCGTTTCGGTTCCAGGATGCAGCTCGAGGCAGGGCATCAATATTGCGCTGAAATTGTATGAATTTCAAGCAAATAAGAAATGAGAATCTTGATAAAGCAGCATACATATTTAATTAATAAATGTAACGATTGTAAATTTAGTATGTGTACTACATTCAATATTGTAATAATTATCGTAATAATTATGTGCTGCGTGCATACCTTTCACGAAGATGTAGGGAACCCTAATCTCCACTCACTTGCTGATCATTAACAAACAACAAGTACACACCCTATCCATGTTGGCAGCAGTTGCGAACTGTAGAATTCATCTAATGTTCATTCTAGCAATGCAGACGTGCGGCGAACGGAAAACAGACACTGAAATGCCTCTTACTTGTTAAACGCTACAGGAATACGCAGATTATGACGCATTTTTTGATTGCCGAAGACAATGATTTGTTCGCTAGCGTTTATTTCTCTGTCCGGCCAGATTGTAAATCAATCCGATGCGATAGACACTAATAAGCATTCCATACAAATGTTATTATTACCTGACAACGTACTTAGATATTGAATGAATTGTATAGGGTCCAAATGATGGGAAATAAAGAAACTAATAATAGACGGAGTCTATGGCCCATTGCATCACCTATCGCTTCATTTATTTCGCAATTTCAATACAAAAACAGGTCATTTCCTCAACAGCATCATGGCCAATTCTTCCGCCTCATTTACGTTCAGCGTATCCACCTTTTGCATGTCTTTCCGCTTCCGCTTCCGTGGCGGATTATCTTCCGACTCGGATTGCGCTTCGTTTCCACAGGATAATGCGTCCTGTTGCTCTTCGCTATTGGTCTCTGCTCCATATAGCCTGTCAGGATCCGGCAGCCAGTCCAAGTCAGGCTCGCTGCCATCTTGGTCGTCTTCGCCGAACTCGTCCACGTGGCTGTCTTCCGCAACCTTCTTCTTCTCTTTCAGCTTACGCTTTGCTTCCTTCTTTTTCGCTCGCACGCGTTCTTTGAACAGTTGCTTATCATATTGGTCTTCTTCGCGCAGAATCTGCTTGGCGCGTTCGATGTCGATGCCACCCTGATCTTCATTGTCGTACTCTTGCGCTAGTCCCGATTGCTTTCGCTTGGAACTCTCTACAATGGCTTCGCCTTCTTCGTCAAACACCACCTTCTTATTGGCAACGATCTGCTTGTTGAGGAGCTTTCGTGCCAGCGCTGCTTTTGTGATGGGTTTGCTTTTTCTTCGGCCGGCAATCTGCAACTCATCTAGATTCTCCGGCATGTCAATGTCGTGATTAGCGCGTTTGATCTTCAGCACGTCATCATCACTATCGCTATTTTCCGAGAATTCAAGCGCCTGCTTTTGGGACGTTTCTACTGATTTCTCACTCACATCCTCATCATCGCTTTCGAATTTTATTACTTTATTGACTTTCTTCGTTTGGCCAATCGAGAGCTCATCGTTCACTTTCAAGCCATCTTTCCGCTCTAGCTTTTCCAGGAATCTAATCCGCGGAGCAACAGCAAGACCCAAAGAATGCGCAAATTCCACCGCATTCAGTTGGTGGACATTGAAAACGGTTTTGTTTTTCATCAAGTAAATGGCTTTAAAGTACGCCTTGAACGCTCGCTGAGCCGAGTCCTTCAACTGCGGATCTTTCGCAAGATACGCCTCCATTTTGCGCACGGGATTTACCAGTTTCTTTGGATTCGCATCAGTTTTCTCCATTCGAATCTTCTTGCCAGCCAACTCGTCCAGCATACTTACCTCGCTGGGCAGTAGAACCAGAAGGCTCTCGCCTGCACGGTGGTACCTTGCCGTTCTTCCCACTCGATGGATGTAGGTCTCCGGATCTTCAGGACAGTCCGCCTGGACCACCCAATGAACCTGTGGAAAATCGAGGCCGCGTGCGGCTAAATCGGTTGCGAACAAAACTGCGTGCGTCTTATTGCAGAAGCTCTCATAGATTGCCATCCGTCGCAATTGGTGCAGTGATCCATAAAGCGCCATCAACGACAACCCCGGCCGCAATTTGCAGAAGATCTCGTAAATGTACTTGGCTTGCTTGCAAGTCGATAAAAATATGATTATTTTTGCTTTCGTGTGATTCCGCAGGAAGCTGTACAGAAAAGCAACTTTATCCTGCAACTCGCAGATGATGAAGCTCTGCTCCAGCCCACTGGGCGTGGAGGAATCCTTGTGCTCATGCACAGCAATGTAGCGTGGGTCCTGGAGGCTCAGCCGAGCTAAATCCTTAACAGATTTCGTCTGAGTGGCCGAAAAAAGCATGGTTTGGCGCGTCGCAGGCAAATTAGCGATGATCGCGTTCATTGTGTCAGCGAAACCAAGGTCGAGGATGCGGTCGGCTTCATCTAGGACAAGGACTTTCATATTGTCGCAGGTAAACAGGGGATTCTCATCCATGTGGTGCAGTAAGCGGCCCGGCGTGCAAATGATAATGTTGCACTGATCCATTCGCTGGCGTTCGAACTGCAAGTCCTTGCCACCGATGATTAGACCAGCGGAGAAGTCGTGCGCTTCGCCAATCTTCTTCAACTCCTCGAAGATCTGGTAGGCGAGTTCTCTGGTTGGAGTTATTACCAGAGCGCCAACGCCATCGAATCGAGTCCATTGATTGCAGAACAGGATTTCCAGAATCGGAATGAGGAATGCCAGCGTCTTGCCAGATCCCGTATGCGCAGCACCGAGAATATCTTCGCCTTGCAAGCTGAATTTCAGCGTCTGTAGTTGAATGTCTGTAGGTTTCGTGTACTTTGATTGCTGTAGCCCTTTGAGCGTTTGAGATGAAAGGGGCAGATCTTTGAATAACGTAGATGCATCTATAGTAATCTATGGAATATATTTGTATTTTAGTCTATATATATAAATGTCTGTCTGTCTGTCTATCCGTCGCAGGTGAACCGGCAGAACAGACGGACGGGTAGATGTGCAAATAGTAGTAAAACCCACGCAACTCTGAGGACCCCACTAGTCTATTACAGTAAAACCCCGATATAACGAACCCCGATTTAACGAATAACCCCGATATAACGTTTGAAAGTGCTGATCCCTTGAAAAAACCTCGATATTACGAATAAAACTAATGCATTTTGGTCCCCTCGATATAACGAACTTTTTTGGGCC
>JAOEHK010000010.1:73446-93797 GCA_025447835.1 Labidoglobus nevermanni
TCTTTTCAGCTCCTTGTTGGCTCCTTTAATGGCCATTTGGCTCTTCCTCACTAAAAGGTTGGGGAGCCCTGGGTTAGGGGGTCTATGGAAAGAAAAAATGTCGGTAGGGGGTCAACAGGCCAAAATAGTTTGGGAAACACTGCACTACACAATCACTTCATATGTGGACGTCCATACAAAGCGAAGCCTATCTCTGACAAAACTTAGAACATAGTAAATTAGGGAAAGGATTGCTTAATTACTTAATCGAAATATCGTAAAACATTGGTACTTGGATGGTTTAGGTAGTTCAACCTAGAAGTCAAGGAAATTGCCCGCAAGCCGTTCTTCGGGCCTCCTCACAGGATTTACATAGAAAATTTTCCGATTTCTATTTATACGGTTTTCTGTGGAACCGATCTATAGGTGTGTTCTCGGCCATATGAAGAAACCATTCGGATATTAAACATTAGCAAAGCAAAGCCTAATTCTTAGACAAAACTAAGAACATAGTAAATTAGGGAAAGGATTGCTTAATGACTTAATCGAAATATCGTGAAACATTGGTACTTGGATGGTTGAAATAGTTTAATCTCCAAGTCAAGGAAATTGCCCGCAAGCCGTTCTCCGGGCCTCCTCACAGGATTTACTTAGAAAATGTTCCGATTTCGATTTATACGGTTTTCTGTGGAACCGATATACCGTGTAAATCGGGAGATAGGTATATACTCGGCCATATGTCGAAACTATTCGGATATTAAAAATTAGCAATTGGAGAATAGCATGCATGAAGTCCAATGGACGTCCACGCAAAGCAAAGCCTAATTCTTTGACAAAACTAAGAACATAGTAAATTAGGGAAAGGACTGCTTAATGACTTAATCGAAATATCGTGAAACATTGGTATTTGGATGGTTGAGGTAGTTCAGCCTCAAAGTCAAGGAAATTGCACACAAGCCATTCTCCGGGCCTCCTCACAGGAACTGCTGTTGAAGCAGTCCGAGGCGATCAGTTAACCTGCATTTCTTTAAGTGAACAGCTTGCATGCAAGCTGCGCACGTTTTTTCCCTCCTTTGTTGCTGTTGTTGGTTTTTGCTGTCTTTCCGATCATCTGCCACAGCTTGTTGCAGAGCAGAGCAGTGTTGTGACTATTGATGCTGCTGCGATCTCATTTCTACCTGCGTTTTTTATGGGCGGCGCCCAATAAAGGGCGATCTCTTGTCGCAGCCGGAGAAGGCCGAGAGTCGAGTTGGAGATATGCGGAAAATGCGTTTTTAATTTGGGCAAACGTTCATGTTTAATGGTAGCAATCGAAAGCGAAACGCCGCAAACAGGTAGAAGACGGTCATCGATGGATAAATGCGTACATCTCTGAGCTAATGCCACGTGCAGCAATAAGTAATCCTCTTTAAATTGGCGATAAATAACGAGCGCCACTGGCAGTCGATAATTAATTACGCAATAATTGCAATATGTGCGCTTGCACGTGGATGGCGAATGAAATTGTCAGATGTGTGCATTCGGTGGGGCTGAGCCCCACAGCGCGATAGAGTGGAGCGCGCAGCAAGTGGAGATCTGCTGAAGAAGCCAGCCTAATGGCGGCGGGCATGTGCCCGTTGCGGACGGCGGCAGCTGCCCACCCGGCCCATCATCAGCAAGTTATTACGTGCAATACACACCTGGCTCCTACGCCATCAATTACACACGATTCGCGTACAGGTATTCGCCACCGGGTGTTGCCAACGCGTCCATCGCACCACCAGCCGTCTCAGCGATGACGGATCGCATGCCCCTAATCCAATCGTCCACCTTCCGTCCCTCGCCGTCTCTTCATTAGGATTCGCGTGCGCACGTGCACACTAATTGCCCTTAAATCGCGTCCGTGGCGAACGCATCGCAATCATCCTCACGCAACGATTGACGAAGGAAGATGCAGCCGAGGAGGATCGGCCGCTGATGGGCGAACGAGGTCCATCTGCATGCCGCACATATGCTGGACTTTCGGCAGCAGACAGCGATCGTAAAAAATGGCAGGTGCGATGTGAGGATATTTAGGTAGACGAACTTAACGCGGCTCGCGTGCTCCTTTCTTCTCTCTCTACCTCCTGGTATCTGTCACCTAGTTGCACCTGGTGCAGGCAGCTTGCATCAGCTTGCGTTTGAACAACCAGAACGCCGGCAAATCATCATTTTCATCAGCTGGGCGCAAATCAAAACTGTTAGAATAGACAATGCACTGCTTGCTCAATGAAATGAGTTTGATACGACTGAGTTTTAATGTGTCTTTATTTCATGAAAAAGCGACAAACTAGGTGAAGAACAGAGGTTGTTTTTTAGTGAAACTGAAACTATTTAAGCCAGCCACGGTTTTGCTAACCGATTCCATCCAGAAATGACCAAACAGTTGGATGAGAGCCTCCTTGCAATATATTCGGCTGCAGATTGCTTATGGTTTCAAGTTAAATACACGTATACCTCACTTTGCGTCGTTGTTACGTTCCCAAAAAACACGACGCAAATTGAAACGACGTAAAGTAAATTGAGATTTTTTCTAGGAAAAGAGATTAAAGACTCAAACCCAAAACAACGCAACTTCGAAAATCTAATGACGCACAGTGAAAATTGGTACTAATTAAGCAGCGATGCAACTTCGAGAAACGCAAAACGCAAAGCGAGGTTTGGGTGTACTGAATAATGGGTTATTTTCTTCCTAGGAACCTATCTTATATAAGGAAATGGGTCTTTTTTGCTCAAGTTAATTTAAAAAAAAGTACAAATATGTGATTTCGTCTTTATGTGATTTTGTCCTTATGTGATTATGACCCTATGTCAGTGTGCCTTAAACTGTGGGTCGCACCCCATTTGGGATCGCGGTACCAAATTTTGGGGTCGCGAAGGTTTCTCAAATGCAATGAATATATCTGGCTTTATGTAAGATTGTAAAGGTTTCTTTTATAATAAATTCTATTTTATGATCATTAATGATAATACTAGAAATAGCATCACAAATTAGTACTTCATTTAAGACCTGGGGTCGCGAAAAAATTGTGGATATTAAATGGGGTCGCGAAGCAATCGTGGATCTTAAATTGGGTCGCCAGGGAAAAAAGTTTAAGAATCACTGCCCTATGTGATTTTGTTCATGTGATTCTGTCCTTACACAGAAGAACACCAGAGACTCGAACCTAAAACAACGCAACATCGAAAATCTAACGACGCACAGTGAAAATTGGTACTAATTAAGCAGCGATGCAACTTCGAGAAACGCAAAACGCAAAGCGAGGTTTGGGTGTACTGAATAATGGGTTATTTTCTTCCTAGGAACCTATCTTATATAAGGAAATGGGTCTTTTTTGCTCAAGTTAATTTTAAAAACAAGTACAAATATGTGATTTCGTCTTTATGTGATTTTGTCCTTATGTGATTATGACCCTATGTGATTTTGTCCATGTGATTCTGTCCTGACACCGAAGAAGCTGCTGAGACCGCTACAAAAACAAAGACCCGGCGAAAACAATAAAGCAGCTTCGTAAAATGCGCATCAGCGTTGAGAACTTGTTCTGCATGCTGCAAGTGACGTTGTCGAGGGCGCTTAATTGTAAATTGCGTGATTCCTGGTGCTGTTTCTGCCGCCACCGCCATTTTCTTACGCTCGCAGCCAGACGGACTGCCATTCAATTCGCAGTTCTGCATACATACTTCTTTTATCATCTGTAAACAATGCGCGGCATATGCGGAATGGCGCAGAGGGCGCTGTCGCCGCCGCCGTAACGGTAGGTGGGCAACACGCGCACCTATTCATTACTTTATTATTTCGCCAATTTCATGCGTTGCGCCCACCTTGTGGGCGGCAGCAGGTAGACATTAAATTTAACATATGGGATGCGGTCACGTTCGGTCAGGTTGGCGGCAGACTGCGATATAAGCGGCGATTTCGGCGATGACCAAAACGCGTGCAAACGCTGCAGGATGCGCATTTGCCGCTGATAGCGATGCGAATTGCGAATTGTGCAGCGATCACGAGTTATTGACAGACAGAAACATGAATTGCAGGCAGGTGCAGGTGGCGCATGCGAGCTGAATGCGCACGCACACATCTGAACCGCCAGAAAGCCACCGGGCCGAGAGCAGCATCCGCAGAGATCGCCGAGAGCAAAAAAGAAACAATCCGGCGAGGCGAGATGCTGCGAAATTGTGTGGATGCGAGGGCAAATGTAGCGCGACGCACGCGAGCAGTTGGCGGGACGACGTTTAATAAATATTATAATGCGAAAACGTTCGAGGGTGGCGCGACAGCCCGCCGAACGGCGATTCCCGGATGCAGGACCTGCCTGCCAGGCAGCTCGCCTGGCTCGCCAGGCTGCTGCCGCCGGCGCTGGAGCACGACTGCCAGACGAGTGGAAGGAAGGTTCAATGAACCGACCAATGCGTACACATGCATTTCCCGGTTCGCCCAGGATCAGCAGCGGCAGCACCAGGAACCGATCGCTCGTTCGAATTCGTCCAGGCGCACATCCACTGACTGGGCTTGCCGCTTTCCGCGTTTCCGCCATCCGTTTACACCCTAGCAGCCTCTAACAGCAGCCTTGCTAATGTGGGTTTCTGGATGGTGCGTCCAATTAATACATGGCACGCAACCATCAAATCACACTCGGGAACTGCAGGAGTTTGCTGTTCTTACCGATTGATGACTCATTATATGACCTTTAAACTCTTCTAGAATAGAGTTGCAGACATACTAGTTCCGTTCTTTCAAATCACAGGCAACCATCACAACCCTTGCACCTAGTGTACATTCGAATGGCGGACATTGCGATTTATCACTACTGGCAGGACGAAATGAAGGCAAATCAAATAAAATGGCTCTGTAGCCTTACTTTACGACTGCTGTGTGAATATTCTCTGTAGAACATCTAGACCTATCGTTTATCGAACGGGAGCTGGACCACAATTGACCCAACATTTTGCGTTCGAGTGGTTTTGTTAAGCTAGAAGTGAGTGGACCTTGTTGATTGGTTGACAGACCAACGATTGATAAAACAAGCGAATTGAGGGACCAGCTAGGGCAGGCGAATTATTTTCACCGAAATGACTGCTTTTCCGCTATCCGTTTACACCCTAGTAGCCTCTAACAACAGCCTTGCTAATGTGGGTTTCTGGATGGTGCGTCCAATTAATACATGGCACGCAACCATCAAATCACACTCGGGAACTGCAGGAGTTTGCTGTTCTTACCGATTGATGACTCATTATATGACCTTTAAACTCTTCTAGAATAGAGTTGCAGACATACTAGTTCCGTTCTTTCAAATCACAGGCAACCATCACAACCCTTGCACCTAGTGTACATTGCGATTTATCACTACTGGCAGGACGAAATGAAGGCAAATCAAATAAAATAGCTCTGTAGCCCTACTTTACGACTGCTGTGTGAATATTCTTTGTAGAACATCTAGACCTATCGTTTATCGAACGGGAGCTGGACCACAATTGACTCAAAATTTTGCGTTCGAGTGGTTTTGTTAAGCTAGAAGTGAGTGGACCATATTGATTGGTTGACAGACCAACGATTGATAAAACAAGCGAATTGAGGGACCAGCTAGGGCAGGCGAATTATTTTCACCGAAATGATCGCTTTTCCGCTATCCGTTTACACCCTAGTAGCCTCTAACAACAGCCTTGCTAATGTGGGTTTTCTGGACGGTGCGTCCAATTAATGCATCGCAACCATCAAATCACACTCGGGAACTCCTGCAGTTTGCTCTTCTTACAGATTGATGACGCGTACTAAGACCTTCAAACTCCTCGAAAATAGAGTTCCGTTCTGCTCAAATTACAAGGTGACCATCACAACCAATGGCATACCTCCATTTTTGGGGCCTGGAAGCGAATTCTAACCATTAAGGAAGACATAGTGCAATAAAACAACTGCATTTTCGGACGGATTCTTTCACATGTTGCGATCTTTGCCGCTCGATCAATTACAGTGCAGATGTTTTATGATCGGGATTTCGTTTCTTTAGTGCAACCGAGGCCCCCTTGAAGCGGGGCCCTGTCGCATAGCTTCCACTTGCTTCCCCGTAGCAACGCCACTCATCACACTCCTTACACCTAGTGTACATTGCGATTTATCACTACTGGCAGGACGAAATGAAGGTAAATCAAATAAAATGGTTCTGTAGCCTTGCTTTACGACTGCTATGTGAATATTCTCTGCAGAACATCAAGACCTCTCGTTTATCGAACGGGAGCTTGACCACAATTGACCCAACATTTTGCGTTCGTGTGGTTTAGTTGTGCCAGAAATGAGCGGACCATGTTCCCCGGTCGACAGGCCAACGATTGATAAAATACGCGAAAAGTGGGACCAGCGAGGGCAGGCGAATTATTTTCACCGAAATCGTAAAATCCCGACGAAGCTTTTGTGTTCACGGCCTGCTCACATCTCATGGTTTGCTTAAAGGCAGTGTCGGCTCCAGGATTTAAACGCCCCGATGCAAAACAGTCACTGAGGCCCTCAAGGAAGCATTCATTACGCTGTACCAAGATTCAGCGAACAGACAAGGGGAATATCCAATTTACCCCGTCATCTGATGACGGTCTTCCCCGTGCTTGTCCGCAATATCTTAGTATGCTTCCAATTTATGGCGCCCCTACGCAGAAACGCCCCGATGCGAAGCATCGATTGCTGCCACTTGGAGCCGGCCCTGCTTAAAGGGTATTCGCCTCAACAATTAACGGTGGAATCGTAAACGCAGAGGCCAACCGACCATCAAGTCCAAGCGATGACCGGTCAGTCCTAAGTTGTTTTTGTCGGCCAGAAATGTAGCCATGATATTCAATCTGGCAACCAGTAGTATTGGAAATGTTAGAGAAATGCGCAAAAGTTCATCGTCCCAGCGATTAAACACACTGGGAGTCTGGATGAGGGGGAGGTTGGCGGCCGGCGTTAGTATTTCCAGCACGCACATTTCGTCCACGAAATGATGGCATTTGGGGAGGCGAACGCCGGGCTTGTTGATGGCGCCCTTGCCACTCGGAATTGATCAAAGCGGAACACATCAGTTACAGCGGTTGGCAAAACTGCTGATACGAGGCGAATACGAGTGCGTAAGGGATGTCGGTCAAGCCTGCACGTTAACCTCGAAAGCGCACGCACAAGCGACATCTTGCCATCTTGTCATCCCCCAAAGGGTGGAGGAGGATGCTTGAGAATGCTACAGATAGGTTTGAGATGGAACTAGCAAGCAGTTCGAGCTTATTTGTATCCAAATGATTACCTACAATGTTAATCATTGCTTAGTGATGAAACCTCGCCCCTTCCAACACCAATTCGTGCAATAGGTCCTATTGAGGTGTGCAGTAGCAGAATATATCGAACGAAAACTAGTTTAATGTTGCCTAAAGGAAAACAGTTTCTTGCAAATGGTGTAAGCAGAGAAAGAACTTTACTAGTAAATCCTGACGCAGTAATTTCCTCTCGGAATCCGAGTATAATGAAAGGGGCCTCAGTAAGAATGCCATTTTTAGAGGATTTAAGTGAGCATGGAGGATTTGGGCGTTCGTTTACGTTTACATCCATAAAGTTCATATATATATGATAGAGAAGGAAAATACTTCCTCGGTGCGACAGCCAAAAAGCTAATGTATCCACTTAAGTCTCCGCCTTTCGGCCACAGCTTTTCGCTTGCTATAGATCGGCATTTTTGGCGCCCCATCAGCACCCTCGAGGGTGGATAAGAAGGAGAGCGGACGCGTGGACATTAAGAAAGCCGCAGACAGCGAGGAATGGCACTTAATTGAATATCCTTGGAAAAGCATTACAGCCTCTGCTTGATACATGCATGTCCTTAACCCCACGGCAAAACTTCGCACAATAATGAAAAGCATGAGTGTGCTGCAACTTCTTCTGCTCCTCTCTCATCCTGCCCGCCCCATTCTTCTTGCCTTCCCTGTCGTCTTGTCGTGGAGACGGCGCTGCGGATCCCGGAGAAGGTTGGCAGCAGCAGGAGCAGCTGAGCTGAACCCCGGTGCACGTTCACCCTCCAAACTTGCATCCATCAAGGGTGCGCTCGTCGTTCCCATGGCGACACTGCATCGCGAGCGTAGTCCACAGCTGCTGCCGGAACCCTCAGCCCCTCATGCCCGCAGCAGCGAGGTGCACCAACTTCGCCGCCGCCGCCGCCACCACCACCACCACCACCACCACCGCGATCACCACCTCGCGGCATCCCTTCTAACAATTACTTGTTCAGACTGCAGCTGGTGATGATGTATTTCGCTGCTAGGTGTTTGTGTCCTTCTGCATTATGCATTCGCTTTCGATCCTCCGCAGTCGGGGATGAAGTCGGAGCAAGATGGGAAAATAGCAAAAGGGTTTGGAATTATGAAGAAGAGAGATAATTAAATCTAATCTATACTACGAGAAGTGGGGGGAGCTGTATTGTCCTGTTTGCTATTGCCCTCAGAACAACGAATAAATATATGACCCCAAGATGGGTGGGTATGGGAATAGCGAAGAGGATATCGGAGTACGCTGACCTTTATAGAGCGACTAGCGAATTAACCTAAATATAGTCATGGAAATGTATGTAGAGAACCCTTAGAAATCCAGTACAAATACATTTTATTATTATAATAATATTTTTCACTAGATATAATATAATATATTCATATATAATCCCTATTATATATAATATAATGTATATTTTCTTATGTGTGTGATAAAATAAATAAGTAATATAATGGTATAGCAACATTCATAATATATGTATTTTATAGTTATGTAGAAAGATAATATAATAGTAAGTAGAGAATATAATTTTTTTATTTCATTTTCGTGTTTTCTTCTTCTTCATCTTCTATCTCCCTCTCAGTCCTCTGCAACACTCTTCTTCATTCGTCTGCATATTCTTGATTATTAAAAAAATTATCTAATTAGAACAGTTTCACGTGTTTAATGTCTCGACTTCTCTGTTGCAATATCAACAAAGTAGTATTTGTATCATTCAAACACTTCCGTTTGCCCACCATTCTTTCTTTCGTCTTTACTGCTCATTTCTCTGCATTTCTGTACGTATTAAGTTTAGTTATATCATCATCATCATCGTTATCGTCGCCTTAGCAATGATCATATGCGCATAATTTCACATTCTGCCATTCATTCTACATTCGAATTGTAGTTCTGGCAAACATTACTCATTTAAAACAATTGCAAGATAATTATATCGCGCTGGTATTCAATGATTATCGTTAGAAAAGTCTATACGCCTTTTATTCCTTTTATTGCGTTGCATTTGCGGGATGATTCGGTAATATTTATGGAATATGGTTATCATGAAGCATCCCCAATTACGAGAATCGTACAAAATACTGATTATTACTGTCATTTTAGAAAAATTAGTTCTTTTAACATCTACCAATAAATATAGATTTATCTTGTATAGCAATATATCCATATAATTTGCAATTGGAGTTTATTTTACGTTTCGCCAAATGCATACAGTTTGTAGTTCTAGAATACAAAAATCCGTTGATAGCTGCGATTTCTGTATTGCTACCTGGGGTGAATACGAATGACACTGTCAAAGACATGCCACTTGTCGAGTGCGCATGCGTAACGAAACAACGAATGATTTAAGAAATTGTTATTGCATACACGTAGTTGCTGCATACAGAGAGAGACAGAGAGAGTGTGAACGAGATGGGAAAATTGGCAAACGACAATGAGACGGGGCGAAAAGATGCGCCTAATGATACACCACATCGAGAACACGTTCAGTGGAACTCGCTGCAAGCACGCTGGACGCGTGCTCGCCGTTTTGACAGCTGTCACACGACCGCCATGTTGGTCGCATGCCCAAAACAACAACCATTCACTTTGTTTCAATCACATACACTTCACAACGTTCTTGACTGGATTGCATATCGAAAACGGAACGAGACGTCAACAAAAAGCGCCAATCTGTTTAAGCATTTGCCTCTTATCTCTATGTCCTAGTCGTATAGAGTGTCTTTATTCGTTTACGAGCGACGCATGCGCAGAAGGCCGAGCGCCGCTAGCGCCATCTCTGCGCCGGGTATGGTACTAGTTCGTGCGCGACTGCGCACTGCTGCGTTTATTGCACATCTTTGCCAATCAATTGCTAACCATGGCTCTAGCCTTGCTGCAGATTCACGTGTTGCAACCGTAACCTCTGCTGCTTCATTGCCATCTTCGAATCGTCACGCAATCGAATAACATTCAACATTTATAATGATAAAAATTCGCTCCAGACAATAATTAATCTTCGCTTTAGTATATCTTACAATCGCAAGCAATCGCCAAAAAGGAATGCAAAACATACAGCTCCATTATTCGTTCGTTCGTTCGTTATGTTTGAGATTATCAAGACGCACAGTTTTCATTTATTTTTTATGTTTACCTTTTGATTTACTTTAGAGATTTCTTCTTCAATAAATTTACATTTAAATTGTCAAAATGTACTGCACATAATTTCTTACGCTCACTTCCTGCTTGATGGGCTCCTCTTAGTCTTTGTTAAACTAGAATTAACTCTATCTCAATTTATATATGAAAATAGATAATTTCCACCGTCAAATTCGCCTCTGGATGCATATGTGTGTTGATGCGTGTCTAGAGTGCGGATGAATGTAACAGAATGTAGCTAGATGAACAAATCCATTCATAGATGGTGCAGTCGCTTTGATTCAGCGCCCCCTATTTGAATGACGCGCTATTTGCATCGACGCCATCTTGTACTGGCATGAGAATTGTTACTTCCACTCGCTTTCGAGTCATTCGGCATAAACATTCATATTTTCATGCACTTTTCATTGTTTGCTTGATGGATGACAATGATATTACTATACGAATATTGCTCGCTCGCCTAATAACGAGATGATAAGTAAACGCAGTTTAAGGGTTAGAATTCTAGCGAAAATGTTGCAGACGTAGTAGCCTCGAATGCGGAATAACATGCAATAACAACAATTGATGTCTTAACGCAGTGTGAGGTCGCTGATGATTTGACACGACTGCAAAATATTGTTCTTTTACCTCCCTTGCACAAACGCATAGCAATTGCAGTCAGTTGTGCTAATTGCTTGCTTGTTTCGTTTTTGTTGTCGTCTTTGGCACCTTATTGTATCAATAGATTGATTATTCTTACATCTGTGTCAGGTTAGAGAACTAGAATGTAACAATTGCGCAGCATATGGAGTAATAGTAGTAATAGTAGTAGTTGTAGTAGTAGCATAAGTAGTAGTAGTACAAGTAGTAGTAGTATAAGTAGATGTAGTAGTAGATATTAGTATTGCCGAATCGATTAACTTAAGCTCAACAATTTGCTGCAAATCACTCGGCTGGAAAAGCATTGATGAGTTATCGATCACCGATGGCGCTCAGATGACATATTGTTGCATTGATATCGTCGCAACGAACGCCATATTGTTGCAGGCCGCCATTCAGCCGCCATATTGCCATGTTGCCAAGTTGCCATATTGCAGTGTGCTCTTACATTTTGATGGTGTTGTTCGTGTCACAGGCATTTGTTGTGATTTTGCCGTTTGTTGTGTTTTGCTTGATGTCTTATCAACGTCAACTATATAATTTCCGAAATAACATTTAAGTCAGTCTTACGAATCACAGTGAAGCTTTGATATGATCAAATTATTGTGCTCGGTTAATTACTGCTTGTCAACACTTGATTTTCTCGTCTGCTTTCCTCCTACGATCCGCATTTTATCCGTTCATTTGCGTTTTCCTACATCCGACCCGTCAATTGGCAACCTTGCAATATGGCGATTTGCACGGATTTGTTATTCTGGCATCCGTGTGGCATTGTTTCACCTGGTCAATAGATACGTGCTAAACTCTACGCAACTACAATAGTTAGACAACGAGTTCGATGTTTCTCAGTAGTCTAGCATTTACTTGTTAGGTTAAGTCCTTGTTGCATCGCATCGGCCTCGCTTTCTCGCTTTCGCCCTCTTTCTCTGTTTCTCCTCCTTAATCAGCACATGCTATTATTGTGGGCTTTGTGAATGAGAACTCGACACGTGATTATTGCTTTCAGTTACAATTAGAAGACGAAATTTTGATATAAATTCTTCGATGAGTATAAAATTTTCTTCCTTGCTACAATTCTCTCTCGCTCTAATC
The DNA here is from genome assembly GCA_025447835.1 of Labidoglobus nevermanni. NCBI lineage: Eukaryota > Metazoa > Arthropoda > Insecta > Coleoptera > Staphylinidae > Labidoglobus > Labidoglobus nevermanni. The sequence goes on from JAOEHK010000010.1 coordinate 85,589, forward strand.
AATCATCCAATCCTCGTATTATAGATATAAAACTAAAAATTTTCGTTTATATATATATTTGAATTTATCAATTATGTATATATTGTTCCACTACTTGCAGCGCCATTAAACCGACAAAACAAAACGCAACAATGCTTGTTTACTACCGATGCCGTTGTTTTCACTTTTTGCTGATTTCCCATTCAATGCACAGTAACCTATAGTACTACCTATATGACTACACACCACTACGAATTGCATTTGGTGATCTTCACCTGTGTTCGTGTTGGCTCAAAGCCAAACCATTGGTAAGAGTTGCTATCAATATTGCTACGATAGTAAATAACCCTAGTATTACGCTAACATATATATATATATGCAGTACGATTTCATCCATGAATGTTTTACGCCAATCTACACCGTTGACTTTGAAATGATAGCAAATTTATAGGTTAATCGCGTTGCATCAGTCGAATGGCAGCCATTGATAAAACGGCCATTGTCAATAAGTCGAGTAAATACTCTAAGGTACAGTTATGTCAATTACGCAATCATTGAAGACGCACACGCATCTTGTCCTTTGTACATCCGAGATTAGAAACAGAACCATAGATGTTGCAGCGCCATACTATAGTATAGTATATATACACACGCACACAATCGCTCGCATTAATTATTGTTTAGGTTTAAAGTTTTTCCATTTCCCGTTTGTTATGAAAAGTATGAAAGTGTTTCTCGCTAGTCGCATTTGACCTGTTCCTTCGATTTGTGGACAGTGCTCAAAATTGGTTAACGCTATCATTACGAAATATATATATATATCATATAGTTAGATGGTATTTGTTGTTTATATATGATATCAATAATATATAATATATACTATATGTATAAGAAGTATATTTAGTATATTTTAGGCCTGTATATTAATAATCCTCCTTGTTTAGTACTCGACTTTAAAAATATTCTATAATATACAGATTGTTCTCTCGGTTTGTTTAAGTTCGTCTCTAACTTTTCGGTTTGCGGATGTGTTTTCTTCCAATGAGATAATCAGTGTATTAGATTACTATTAATGACGATTATTCATTACCTCACGACATGAAAACGTGACAACAATTTAATATTGGGCACAAATGAACAGTAAAGATGGCGACGATTTCAATGGCAAAGCACATGAATGAGTCCTAGAGTTGGCGCGCGCTTTTTGAAAATGGAAATCACCCTCACATTGTCGCCATGCCTTTTTGTGCCATCATTATGATATCTACATCGAAGACTTGGAACAATCAAACACGAGAAAGCACGATAAGATAAATTTCCAAGTGGTTTGCTTATTGGTGGATTTAAGGGATTTGGTTCTTGCAGATTATTTCAATTTCTTCTTCTTACGATTCTTACGTCTTTCTCAAGCTCCCATCGAGTTTGACTGCCATCTCTGAACGCTCCACATTGACTATCGGTAACCCCCAAATTGCCTAAATCTGATTCCATCGTTTTATAACGTGTAAAATTTGCTAATCTCCAGCTGCAATTGGATTTGAAATGAATGCAAATGCATTCGTTAGGGTGGGACGCCCCTAGAGCTATTGAATACACCGCTGTGATGTGATCCTAATCGCTTAGATTCGCCTAAAATTGCCTTAACCCTATCGTATGTGTCGAATCTATGACTATATCAATCAGCATGTCCATTTCCTATCGTCCTTAAATTGTTATCAATCTAAATTTCTTACCAGAGGAATACTAATCATATAGAATTGTTATTAAGCACTTGATGTCTGCATCTCTGTCCATCTATATGTTCGACTTCATAACTTGCAATTTGGTATTGAGCAGAAACACGTTAGAAACGTTATATTATTACTAGAATACGATCTATATGCATGTAATATCATAGCTAATAAATGTTCTTATCTGGTTACGTCATCGTGCGATGATCGAATGATTATTGGCGTATGACTTTGTTTCGCGATTCTTGGTCGCGTCTGCTTTCTTCCCGGATTCGCGACTGTAGAATGCGCATCGGTAGAAGATATAGAATATATTCATATATATATATATATTTATATATTTCTATGATCGTAATGCATTAGTGATACTCATAGTACGTAATTTTCATAATAAATATTTGTTTCATCTCTGTCATCTCTTATTGTTAGAATTACCTTTAATATCATCATATTCATAAATATCTTAGGTATTTGTTGCTTTTAGGTTGCGCTTCGCCTCTCTGCCTACACGGTACGCAATGCAATCGAGACTGAGAGATTAATTACATGAATTAGAAGGTAAGAGATTGTTAAAATGCAATAATCAATAATGAAATGAATTGATCGATTCAATACGCGAACGCAACGCTAGGATTCCTATAGAAATTCGCAATAACATTTTCAATAGAAGTTTTCTTGAGTATTTCCATTCAATGGCCGCGTTTGCGACACTCGCTTTTACATGCGGTTTGTATGTAGCATTATCAGCGAGCTATCATTGCCAGTTTACGTGTTTCAGTGGGTGTCAGGACAGAATTACATAACACAAAATCACATACGGACATAATCACACAGGGACAAAATCACATAAAAACGAAATAACATGTGCCAAAATCAAATCGTGCCAAAATCACATATTTGACCTTCTTTTAAATAAGTTCTTATGAAGATAATGACCCATTATTCAGTATTGCAACTTGGAAACATATATTTACAACATACCATTGGTCAGCGAATCTCTGGCCATCTTAAATATTATTCAAAATTATAATGCCAATGAGGGACTGATTTTTTTGCGTACCACCAGTTACTTTTATTCATATTTCTTAATGTATCCAGTGCCGGCTCAAGCACTTCAAGGCCCGGATCCAAAAACAGTAATTGACGCCCCTCTAAGCAGTATTACAGAAAATGTCATATCGCGATGTCTTAGAATGCTTCCAACTTAAGGCGTCCCGATGCAACGCATCAATTGCTTCCACCTGGAGCCGGTCCTGGCTGTAGCAACATTATATCTTTTCCGTAAAAATTTAGTGAGAACATATTTTATTATAGAAAACATTGAGAATAAAAAATACATTGAAATATTCATTGAATTTCTTGTGTTAATAAAGAAATTAATATAAACTTGAAGAAAGTTCATGTCCATTCGATAAATGTGCAACTAAGAATGTCTTTTATGTCGAGAAATTAGATACTTTTGCATAAGTTTCATTAATAAACACCCTAATATGTGATTTTGTCCCACTGTGATTTTGGCACATGTTATTTTAACTTTATGTGATGTTGTTATATGTGATTATGTCCTGTAACAGTTTCAGTTAGGACTAGAATGAGAAAGGATACAAGTAGCTACCCCGACGAGTGCAGATGTGGTTGTTCTTTCAAAACGGACGGAGGATAACGAAAGGAACGCACAGAAAACGAAATTGCAAGCAAAAGCAAAACGATGGCGTGCAAATCACGAATTTATTATGCAATATATATCAATATGACAATATTTGGTAGCAATTAAATGTAACATATAGCAAACGTAGCAGTAATAAAAGGCGCTAAAAAATAATCGTCCTAGTTTGTCCGAAATGTTTCCCTTTCGCAACGTGCATTCAAGCAGGTATCCAATCGATATAATTTATTCGTAACTCAATCATAATAATAGATAAATCAATAAATACAGTTTTCTGCAGCAAGCAGGTCACACTCTCAATCAATCGCAGGAGGAAACGGCAAGGAGCGGCGAGAGACTCCTGCTCCTTCCACCACATCATCATATGGATAATGAGAATAAAAATAAAAATAAAATTATCAAAATAAAATGCAATAATCGTAGAGATATTGGCAATAAACTAAGCGCATTCGTCCTAGACCAGCAGCTTGCTGACGAGAGAGGAGAATGTTGATTGAAATCGAATATTAATCGTAATCATGCCGATAGTAATAAAAATAATGATAATAATTGTATGCATATATAAACATATATTAAATTTAATGATTAATAAGCGTCTGTTTACTTCCGTTATCTCGCCACCTTCTTCTCGCCTGATTGAGAATCGCTGCGTGTCCAAACCGGGCCAAATGAAAGTGCAATTGGTTTGCGCTGCATTTCGGAATCTCCTCGGAAGTGCTTGGCTCTGGGCTCTCAACCTTTATTTGCATGGCATTGTTGCATCGTTTCTATAATATACATAAACAAAATAGAATTTCTCAATATTTTCAAACATAAATTAATTCTCTGCGCCGGCAATTTAGCCCGCATCTCGTGCTGCAGATGTCCTCATCTTGCGTATGTCTTTTGTAGAATTATACTAAACAATATCAACATCGATAAACTGTGACGCGCAGCAACAAACTCATCATCGATGCAGCGAAGACTTTTGCCATCATTTTGCGCTCGTCACGTGCCAGATACGGATATATATATATCAATATAGTCGTCGGCCAGCACCGCCACTGCGACTGATCAAATATAAATACTTTTCACTGTCATAATAATATCCAAATAAAACTATGCGTTAAACATATATATATATATATGCAAAATAAATGTTGCTATAATAAAAACAGTCACGCAGCGCACACGGTCAAAAAATATGCACGACTTCGATAATAATCATCATAATCATAATAATAATTAATAGTGATAATATAATATATATATATAGAGTTGTGAAATAGAATCTTAATAAGGGCTCATAAACTTTGTGGACATGTGCGTACTTGTACTAACATTCATCTCTGCGCTTAAATAAATCTTCACAAAAATATGTAAAAAAATAAAATGATAATAGGTCATAATAAATGGTATCAATAATGATATAATAAGAGCTAGAAAACAACCAACTTATATACAATCTTGATGTGCGCGTGTGTGCGTGTGTGAGAGTGAGAGAGAGTTGTGTGAGGGGTGGCATTTTGACGCTCAGCGGAGCTCGCCAGGGGGCGCCACACGCATCTGGGTGCCGCGATTGGAAACGAGGATCGCGAGGCCTTGCGAAAGTCTTGGATTAATTTTCCTACATGTGCGATGGAGGCCTCCGGTGACAGACGGCGTCGGGGCACGCAGGTGGAGACTTCCGGTTTTGTACACGGGGTCACAATGCCGTAGGGGGGGCGGCAGACACGCACGCGCACATTCGCCTCACGTCGCCGCGTCGCAATTATTATCAATGTTTCACAATAAATAATTTCCGCTCTACTCTCTTAAAATACTTATTGAACTCTAATACGCTATCAACTCATCACTCCTGCTCCCACTTCATCATCATCGTCGTCTTGGTTTGCATCCGTTGCATTTTATTATCGTTTTCGCCCTCGCATTCGCAATGTCTCTCTATTAAATACTCTTCACTAACTTATCGGCTATATAAGAATAATATGTTTATCACACATTTCACAATGACACTGAATAACAGAACAATAATAACAAGTCTCCTTCGACGCGTGTCGCACGTGGCGCTGAACTAACAATTAAGGGATATGTATGTCGTTTATTAGGATTGCGGCAACGCGAGCGTGCGGGCGGGCGGGCGAGCATTATGACCGAATTGTGGGGTAGCGATTAGCGATAGTGGCAGTTCGAATCACAGCCGGGCCTCGGTCGTCGTTTCTCTTCGGCTCGCTTCGGCTCACCATCATCAGCGCCATCTCTACATACAAACCGCATTCTTACTTTTACATATCTAGCAATAGCCTTAGTGTTGTAATCATATATCGTAATAAGAGCGTAATATTCTAGCAGAATTCGCATTCCGTGTATAAACAAGTGCCGTATGTGAGAATTGCTGCTTCAGACTTTCATCGTCAGTTTCCACCTCCTCCTCCTCCTCCTCATCCTCTTCTTCTTCTTCTTATTATTATCGTTATATTAGTATCATTACTCGGTTGATGGTTGTGTTGGTGAGTGGGGGGGTGTGTGACATATGCGAGCAGTGATAAGACAATGTTCATGATTCGTCTACACCAAAACGCAAACGGAGTCAATCAATAATGATCACCGAATTGATGAATGAATGGTGGAATGAATGAGCGAGCGATGAGGCTGCAATAATCATAATCATAATAGTAATAATAGTAAATGCACGATTGCGATTCGTGCATGCGGTTTATAAACCATCGAAATAATCAAATTGTCCTCGTATCAAATGTAAACGAACCAAAAATATAGGCTACAATATCGTACCGATCCGCGTTTGATTCCGTGTGTGATTTTTGCGCATTGTAACCATGTGCTTGTTGCTCTTGCGCTTCATAGAAACGCCTAATACTATAAAAATCGTCAAATCACGCTTGACTCCAGCATCTTCGAGTTCGGGCGCGCATACGAAAATATGGTATCCGATTACTACGATTAATATCAATCTTGTGATTTGCTCTGGTGTCTTTATCGCCGCCATCATCATCAATGCGCCGAGATCATTTGCGGGGTGCGCGCATGCGCCGCCCCGATTCGAGTCGCGCGCATTCGAAACCTACTCGTCTATAGATCAACTATATCATATCATAAATAAACAGAACAACAAACAAAAATAATCAAACATCTGCAAATACTTAGACTACGTGTACAAAACGTGCGTCATGTTGCTTCGTTGTGTAGCGCATGCGCGCGTGCTCGAGGGCGACGCGATTGATTGATTGGAGCGCGCTTAGGGGTTCGGCGAGTAGATGCGGATGGCCTGGAGCGCCGGCAGCGTGCAGAACGGGCACTGCGCCTCGGCGCCCTCGCACACCCGGTTGGCGCACTCCACGCAGAAGAAGTTGTGTCCGCACGGGACGAGCGCATGCGTCACTTTCGCCTCGCTGCAGACGAGGCACTTGGCCGAGCTGAGCAGCGAGTCGGCGGGGCTGGCGCTATGCGCCGGCGAGGGGCGCGCCGGCACCGCCGACGGGGGGCTGGTGTACGCCCAGATGCTGGAGAGCGCCGTCGACGTGTCGAAGCTGGGCGAGTCGCCCAGGCCCTCGTCGCGCTCGTTCGAGCTCCAGATGGCGCCCAGGTCGCCGCTGCCCCCGCTGCTGCCGCTGCTGCCGCGCCCCGCCGAGCTCGTCGACGACGAGCTGGAGGACGAGCACGAGCCGGCGCTGGAGAACGCGCCCGTGCTGCCCGCCGACGACGAGCTCATGCTGGGGAAGGCGTCCGCTGCGGCGGCCGCCGCCGCCCCCGGCTCCATGTAGCTGAACAGCGAGTTGAAGCCGTTCTTGCAGAGGTTGGTGAGGATGTCGGTGGCGTCGTCGAGGTGGACGGCGCCGCCGCCGCCGCCGCCGCCGCCGCCCATCGCGCCGAGGGCGGCGGCGCCGCTGAGGGCGTTCACGCTGCCCGTGCGCATCGCGATGTGGGCCTCGATCTCGCGGCGGGCCGCGTCCACGCTCTCCGGCATGCCGGTCACCTCGAAGACGGGCTCCTTGTCGCGGCTCGGGGTCACGATGTAGGTGTGCGTCTGGTGCTGGATGCGCTTGATGGTGGCGCCCTTCGGCCCGACCACCAGCCCGACGACGCGGTACGGCACGCGCACCTGGATGGTGATGTGGCCGGGAATGTTGGCCGGGGGGCCCGGCGGCGTGCTGGCGCCCGAGCCCAGCCCGGCCAGGTTGTTCTTGCGCGACGCGCGGATCTGCGAGAAGTGCTCGGCGGCGGAGAGGATCTCGCGCTTCGCCTTCGCCACGTCCTCCTTGCGCCCGGTGACCACGAACACGGGCTCCTCGCCGCGCACCGGCGTCTTGATGTACGTGTTGGTCTTGGCGCGCAGCGCCTTGATCTTGCAGCCTGCAACAAGAGAGGGGACGGAGAGCGTTAGCGATCAATCGGAATGGCAGCCATCAAGAGCAGTCACTCTAGGAGGTCGCTGAGAACCGAAAAAGACACCGTCGTTGGGGACAGGTCCCCGCATCGCAAGCATATGGCTTCCATAACAGTGTTGCCCTAATTCTCACACTTCGTTGACTCGTGAAATTCTGCTCGGAAGTCCTATTCCCTAGTTGCATCTTGGCCAGAAATACCGGGTTCTCCAATAAAGAAGGAACCCCGAGGAATTAATAGGAATTGAGTTGGTTCATCCTAAGTAAAGGCAAACGAAACATGGGAATACCCGAGATCGTTTTTGTCTAATTATCCTTTATTGACTCGTTGCACCCCGAAGCGTAAAATTCTGATCGGAAGTCGTATTCCCCAGTTGCGTGCTTGGCCAGAAATAACGGGTTCCCCAATAACGAGGAATTCCTAGGAATTCCTAGGAATTGGGTTGGTTCTT
>JAOEHK010000010.1:107043-126942 GCA_025447835.1 Labidoglobus nevermanni
TAAATATCACGGAAATTTAGGCGCGAATTACATCCGACCTTCTCACATTTCTGCTCTACTGGTATGAGGACCCGAAAATTTCGGCAAAAATTCAATTAAATTTCACGGAAATTTCGGGCAAATTTTCGGGTCCTCATACCAGGATAGCAGAAACGTGAGAAGGTTGGATGCAATTCGCGCCGAAATTTCCGTGACGCCTCGGAAACTAAAAGAGATAGAATAATTTTATCAAGTGTTCTAAATAGCTTATTAAATGACCTATCTAATGAACGATAATACGACAAGAACTTAATTGATACCATTGGATACAATATTTGTTCCCTTTAATTTGGTGTATTACGCTTGACAATCAGAAGAAGTATTCTCCGGAAATTTAATTTTAAGTTATTTTTTTCAGCCGCTAGACTGCGTGGCGCCATCTGACATTTAGCAAGAGAATTTATTGGCAACAGCTATTAAAAATTATGACGGATTCTGTAAGAGTCTTGGAATGTTAGTAAGTTCTTCCACTTGATAGGTGGCGCCAGCCAAAATATGTTTCTTTATCTTGTAACTTATTCACCCGATATGAAATCAAATGGCACCATCGGATAGAACATTTTTTTCTCTTTCATTTGATATATGATACTTTATTATGAGATGAAGCATTCTCCGGAAAACTAATTTTAAATTATTTTTTTCAGCCGCTAGACTGCGTGGCGCCATCTCACATTTAGCAAGAGAATTTATTGGCAACAGCTATTAAAAATTATGGCGGATTCTGTAAGAGCCTTGGAATGTTAGTAAGTTCTTCCGCTTGATAGGTGGCGCCAGCAGAAATATTTTTCTTTATCTCGTAACTTATTCACCCGATATGAAATCAAATGGCACCATCGGATGGAACATTATTTTCTCTTTCATTTGATATATGACACTTGATTATGGGATGAAGCATTCTCCGGGAATAGATTTTGTGCATTATCTCGTAACCTTAGTAACCGATAAGAAATTTATTGATACCATTCGATAGCATATTTTTTTCTCTTTCATTTGATATATGACACTTGACAATTGCATGAGTTATTCTCCGGGAATTGATTTTATCCTTTTATCGTAATCTAGTGAACCGATAAGAAATTAATTGCTACCATAAGATAGCATATTTTTTTCTCTTTAATTTGATATGCGACACATGACAATTGGATGAACCATTGTCGATGACGTAATCGAAACTCGGCGATGACGCCATCGAAACTTGGCGAAAAATTCCGGCGATTACTTAATAGTTGAATACAAAACTAAAATTTGCCCGAAATTTTGTCGAAATTTTCGGGTCCTCCTACCAGTAGAGCAGAAATCTGAGAGGGTCGGATGTAATTCACGCCGAAATTTCCGTGAAATGATATTTGCCGAAATTTTCGGGTCCTCGTACCAGTAGAGCAGAAATGTGAGAAGGTCGGATGTAATTCGCGCCGAAATTTCCGTGAAACAATTGAATTTTTGCCGACATTTTCGGGTCCGTGTACCAGTAGAGCAGAAACGTGAGACGGTTGGATGTAATTCGCGCTGAAATTTCCGTGAAATTTAATTGAATTTGCCGAAATTTTCGGGTCCTCGTACCAGTAGAGCAGAAATGTGAGAAGGTCGGATGCGAATGGCCTACTGAATGTATCGGGTTGATTCAAAGTGCATTCTGTAGGAAATTTAATTGCGCATCTGATAATATAAGATTCATCTCTGAATTCCTGCATAAACTGAGAAAAACTGCACAGTTTTTGCTGTTTTTTTCAGGAACTACTGGGTGTATCGGGATGATTCAAAGTGCATTCTGTGGGGAATTCAATTGCGCATCTGATAATATAAGATTCATGTCTGAATTCTTGCTAGTTCCTGCATAAACTGAGAAAAACTGTAGACAGTTTTTGTTGTTTTTCTCAGGAACTACTGGGTGTCTCGGGATGATTCAAAGTGCATTCTGTGGGGAATTTAATTGCGCATCTAATGATATAAGATTCATCTCTGAATTCCTGCTAGTTCCTGCATAAACTGAGAAAAACTGTAGACAGTTTTTGTGGTTTTTCTCAGGAACTACTGGGTGTATCGGGATGATCTGTAAATTTATTGAGATTCCTAATTATTAGAACTGTCTTGGCTATAAAATGGAAATGAATTTACATTTGAAAATAATTGTAAAATGGGATCACAATTGCAATAAATGTAAAATAAAACACACATCAAATCCTTATTTGGGACGACTATAAAATATATGCGAACTGTATTCATTCGGCGTTGTAAACCGCTCTTTACAGAAAGGGCACGGATATCGCGCACCAGAGCAATCGCTTTTCTTGTAACGAATAAATTTAATGAACAGTTGCTCATGGCAACGAATCCAATTCGACGGTTCAGCTATTATGATTTTCCTCTAATGCAATTGAATTTCAATTTTCTTATCACGAGATATTTCATAGTTACCCAATTTATAACTAGTGCCATTTTCTTATTAGCAAAATCATAGATTGAGCATACATTATTTCTAGAACAAGTTTCGGCGATTACGTAATAGTTGCGGAATGAGTATCGGCAATTACGTAATAGTTGCGGAATTGAGTCTTTTTCGCAAGGAGATTCCGGTACATATGTATTTGAGAGGGGTTGCAAAACATGCGCGTTGTTCGCGATGTTCTGCATGGTATTCACCGTCAGCTCCAGGAAGAAATGCAAATTCATTGCGCGATGCGAAGCGATAAAGTCAACTAGTAGCAGCTGCACTTGTCGCGTGTTTTGCATTCGAACTCCATGATCCTTCTTGATTGGTTTCATTTGATTTCATTCCACTTCTCCTTCGCTCCAAATTATCGTTGCGCGTGATTTCTCAGTCGGCGAGTTATCCTGCAAACGATTGCTTCAAGTCCCGAACTATGGTGGAAACTCCATGGTGAACGTTGAAGCTTTTGAATCACAAACACACCCGAATTACCAATCAAATTATTATGAATTATCGAACATGGTCGAGTAAGGCTTGCAATCCTTAACGACGCAATCTCTCATTCTGATTTTTATTGACTTTCTAAGATATTCGTCCTCATCCTCATTCTGTCGACCAGAAACCGCATGGGCTTCTTTGGACGTTACCACCGAGAAGCCACAAAATCCAAGTGCGCCTGGAATTTTAGGCCGCAAACGCAAAACTCCAATCAAGTAAGTTAATTTGGCACTTTATCTCACGGGCGCAAGTACTAAAGTTTGCAGCTAATTGGCAATAAAATCATTCAACATGCAGCGCAACCGGTTTTTAACAACATTGTAACTAATCGAAACTATTTAAATTTCACTACATTTCCTAGCGAGAAGAAAGACTTTGAGGAAGATATAAGTAGCAACCATTTGAAATACAATAAAATCATCAATGAGACGAAATAAGTATAATTTACTGTCGGTCAACTGTTGCTAGACAGTTACGGCAATATCTTATAGTAATACATAAGACTAAAAGTCCTGCATAAGTCTTCGAGCTCATTGCAATTCCAAGGTCCATTTTATGGACATAAATTCGCTTTAGATTGGTTGTAAAATATGCCAGTAATAGAAGTAATCTAACAGTAAATTAGCACACCTACATATTACAAAAATGTTACTTCATGTTTGCATCATTTGTCCCGTTATTATTCGATTCAATATTAACATTGCTAATATTACTTTAAAGGCAAAATCATAGTGAAATTGAAAAGCGGCGACGAGATAAAATGAATACTTACATTGCGGAATTGTCATCAATTGTGCCTATGTGCCAAACAATATCGCGCAAACAGGATAAATTGACGGTTTTGCGAATGGCAGTACAACATTTAAAGACAATTCGAGGATCGGTGAACTCTTACACAGAGGGACATTACACGCCTGCGTTTCTTTCTGAACAGGAATTGAAACAGCTAATATTACAGGCAAGTTAAGCTGATTGATAATCGTAAATTAATACTAACTTTACATAAATCTAGGCAGCAGATGGATTTCTATATGTTGTAGGCTGTAATCGCGGTAGAATTTTGTACGTCTCCGAGTCGGTTTCGAGCGTTCTCAAATTTTCGCAGGTTTTATAAACATCGAATCCGGTACCAATTACATAACGCTAACGCAATTCATATTTCAGGAAGATTTACTCGGACAAAGCCTGTTTGATATCCTCCATCCAAAAGATGTTTCTAAAGTGAAGGAGCAATTTTCGGCTTCATATCTGAATCCTCGCGAACGATTTATTGATGCCAAAAGTACCTAAATATTCAAACATCGGGTGTTTCTTTATCAATTCCCATTTACCTTTTAGCAATGCTACCGGTTAAAACTGAATTTTCAGCGGATGATTCAAGACTTTGTCCTGGTGCTCGTCGTTCATTCTTCTGCCGAATGAAATGCAAAATGCAAGTTAAAGAAGAGGCTGATACAAGCACAGGATGTTATCGCAAGATCAACAATCAAATTTCTGGTAGATCATTAAATGATTGTTGACTTAAATTAAGTCGGTGTTTGTGGTTTTAGACAAAAAATACTGCGTTATCCAATGTACCGGATATTTAAAGTCCTGGACATCGGCAAAGTTTGAATATGAAGAAAATGAAAGCGAGGGAGACGCGGTTAATTCATCCTGTTTAGTGGCAATTGGGCGTATTTTGCCAAAAATTTCAACTGTAATATCCGCTCCGCAATTGAAAAGCATCGACTTTGTCTCGCGGCATGCAATGGATGGAAAATTTCTGTATGTGGATCAAAATGCGACGTTAATTTTAAGATTTCTTCCCCAAGAACTTGTCGGCACCAGCATGTACGAATATTATCACAACGATGACATTCCGACATTAGCGGAATTTCACAAAGCGACTTTACAGCGCACTGAAAAGATTACCACTCAAGTGTACCGCTTCAGAACTAAAGATGAGGGCTTCGTGAGAATCCAAAGCGAGTGGAAGGCGTTCAGGAATCCCTGGACAAAGGAGATCGACTATGTAATCGCAAAAAACAGTTTGATTTCTACCGACTTACGCTCCGAGGAATCGGTGGAAAACATGCCTGAAAATTTACATTTCTTTGCACAAGTTGCCAGCAAAGTTGGCCGTCAAATTGCGGAACGAATTGATTCACAAAGAAGTGAATCCTCCGATTGCAGCTCAGCGAACAGAGAGATTGAATCAACTCTTCCAATGCCGAGTCTCGAAGTAATTTGCTTGTGAGAGTAGAGCGGCTTTGTAATTATTCTAATTTTGTTTTAATATAGCCCCCAATATCACCCGGATATCCTCTTCGAGGGACAAATCAATACGACGAGCAACACGTTGGAAGGAATATTTCGTTGATAAATTTAACGGAGTCTGGTAAGCTGTTTCAAATATAAAAGTTGTCGAAGTCAGTGTGGATTAATTGTAGGTGGAAGCATTATCACCCTATCTGCTTCGGAAAGTAATGTCGTAGGAATTCCGGATGAAACAGTTAATGAATCACCATCGGGCAATCCACCTGCCGATGGCAACGATGAAGCTGCAATGGCTGTTATCATGAGTTTACTTGAAGCAGATGCTAGTCTTGGACCAGTCGACTTTTCGGGATTGCCATGGCAAATGCCATAATTATATATTTAACAGAGTGCGAAATACATTCAAGAATTTTCCGACTTGGAGCGCTTTTTCTTTTTAACACTTTTACGCGTCTCCTTATCATGTTTTCGTTTCTTGCATGACTTGGGCAATTCAACATCTTTTAAAATCTCATCCATTTCAGAATCGGGTGGAAGGATAATATCATCAATGATTTCCAAATTACTGTGACTAATCGAGTTTGATGACACTGGCAATTTCGGATCGGATTCGGCAAAAATCTCTTCCAAATTTAGATCGGAGAGAGTATCATGTAACAGGGAGGGAGATTTTGCTTTTTTCCTCTTCTTTGCCTTTTTGGGCGCTTCGAAATCATTGTAATCAGATGATTGATATTGCTTGAGAAAATTTAATTTGTCAATGTATTTACCTTTGAGTTCCGCAATCATATCATGGACTTGAGCATCCTCTAGTTCAGGTTTCTTCGATTTCTTCTTCTTTTTCGGAATCTTCGGGCTAGTTACAGGAACTTCTTCATCACTAGAATCGATATTTGTTCAATAAGACTACGTAACAAGGAAATGAATGTTCACACATTAATTCTCCTCGGATATAGGGCAGTCTAGCATCTAAGTGGGTGAACGTAACTCTGAATTGGATTCGTTGGCCAATCTCTACATTGTGGCCCGACCAGACTTCCACTCCTGTGGGCTTGGGCAATGAAACGTTGAAGAGTTGATGCACGAGACATCCGAGATGATGATCGTTTTTCTTGTTAACAATTCCCTCCAACTTCTCGCCCACAGCAGGTTTAAACAAGTAAAAATCTGCTTCAATTTGCGTGTGCATGTAAGGCGTGTCATCGGTCATGGGCGCATAAGATCCACATATAGCCACATTTTCGTACCCCAACACAATAGCTCCAAATCTTGAGAAAGTGCAACATTAGGCGTATTCATAAAATGCCCATTGACTTACTCTTTGTCGTATCGCGACACGCCGCTGCTCAGTATTTCTTTGATGGAATAATTAATGTCATTGGTATGATGTGGATGTAAAGTTAGATGATACGACGATTTGTTCACCACAACACACGAATGTGCCGAATTTCGGATAGCTGCCAAACTCTCCCGTGGTAAATGCACCACTTTAATATCTCTGCCCATATTTACGATTTATTATCGTTTCTGTACAACCACGCGGATTGTACACACATAACCTCTTTTTTCTAGAATATCTCAGCCAATCACCGACAGATGGCACCATTGCGATCTTTATGAATTCCTGCACATCTATTTGAATTCGAATGAATTTTCCAAATTGAAAGAACATACATACATTGTTTATTAATCAAAGAGAATACAAATGTGGCAACAAATAGGTATGACCCAATGCACGCAAACTTTCGCCGCTTCGAATGACTGCGCTCTTATAATGAAAGGTAGTCTCGTTAAGCAACGCAATAAATATCACATAACAGTTTTATTTCTATGCAATTGCAAATGATATCGTTGAAAAAGGAACATGTTCCGTACTCCCATGAAATTTTGACGTTTCCACCACGAGGACGCGCGTTACTGAGTCGAGCAATATCAACGATGTCGAACCGAACGATTACGCTAAGTAAAAGAAGTTTACATAACTATCATATATTGTGTATAATTACTAAGATTCATTATCATTTAGTATATGTAACAATATGTACATTTAGAATAATTAGCTTGCTCCTCACTTGGTTTGCGTGCGTCCATGCAAACCAATCGCCCAATGAACTCCAACTCCAATTCGAGTCGCGTTTCAACTTAGGCCAGCAACAGTGCCGTCTTTGGGTAATGATGAGTGAAATAATTATTCGGTACGTGTACGCAGAGAAAATATCGCCGGCGGATGGGTAACGAGTCCATTGTCTCAATCATTACGTAATTGACCGAATCTCCGCATACGGATGGCAAACGATGAGCAAAGAGATGAAGAGATCAAGTTGATTATTTGTACTGCTACGTAGTTAATATTTTAGTGAGTGCACTTAGTACGTCGAGTCGGTTCTCTTGCGGATTATTAAAACGCCTAGCAAACACTACTACGATCGATATCGATATCTCATCGTTAAATATGATTAATATTACTCGCTAATTGTGTGGTTCGTGTGGCATTTTGCAAATGATCGCTGACGAAACGGCGTCTCCGCGTTGTGGCAGTGGTGGAATGAAGAAGAGCTTTGCAGTCGGAAAGCACTGTACGGTCCTAGGACTTAGACGAGTGAGCATCGCATGCTTCGGAACACTGCTGATCGAACATTTCTACCGGCCTACGACCGCCTACGAACGAACTACGGAAAGCGCGCGATTTTCGAACGAGCATGAGCATTCAGGAGCTGCTCTCGTCGGTCTCCGTATCAACAACGGCGCTGTTGCTGTTGATCGTCGTCGACGTGGCCGTACGTGGAGGAAACTTCCATTTGCCTCGCATGTCGTCCGTCAGCCCGCCGTCGATGGGACTTGCGCTAAACAAAACCTCTTGTGTAGTCATTCCCCACTCGCGCCATCCCAGCATCTGCCTTCGGCAATCAACACTAACAATACGTGCTTTTAGAATTGATAAGACTTGCGAACTCAGGAACCTTTAGAATTTCGATCAGCCGTGCAGATATAGCTCTGAAACCGTCGCCATTTCCATGACCATTCGCCTTGCCGTTTATTATCACTTTGCGCTTACTAGTACTGGCTAGCCTATCAATATGCCAATTGAAGCAATGTCCAACGGGCTGCAGTTGTGTCCTAGTTGCTACCTTACTATGTAATCAATTGGTTTGCCTTAGCGTAACGATTAGATAAGACTCGCAAAACTGTTCGGCTCCGGCTAGCTTCCGCTTCCGCTTCCGCTTCTTCTTCCTCTTCTTCCGCTGGTGTGGCAGTGAGTTTACCTATCCTCCCACTTCGAAATCAGTTGCAGTATTGCTTTAGTTCGCCAACGTTTCTTCGTACTGCTACAGACCCTAAGCGTGCGCCAGGTTCAACATATGTACAGCAACCTACGAAAGTCGGGGGGGCGTCATCGCAAACGAGGGATGGTCAAAGTGAACGAAGATGATGCATGCACACATGTGTGGGTGTTGACTATGTCCCTCGTGTTCAATCGCACCTAAACCTCTGATAAATGTCGTGGCAATAGCGGGTTAGTCATAGAAGTAGTAGTAGAAGTAGTAGTAAGAGTAGTAGTCGTAGTAGTAGCTAGTGCCGCTCGAATGCAGCGCAACAGAGCGAAACGTGAACGAATCGGGAAACCGAATGCGGCAAGAACGTCTTCGGGCCATTTCGTGTTCTACTAGCGCGACGTTTCGGCAGTCGATTTGCTCCCCGAAAGGTGTTGTGTTTGGCTACGAATGACGAGGGGGGGAGGGGGAGGCCGATTGGGGTTGGGTCGGTGTCATCGCCCACCCTAGCGCAGCTGCTGCTGCTGCTGCTACTTAGTGCTAAGACGAAGAATGCGAGCGCAAGCCTCGGTGTGCTGCGCGATCAACGCGACCAGACGGTCTTCGAGCGCCACCAGCGGAGTGGGCAAAGGCAGTAGACTGAACATGGCGATGCTGAGCGCGTCCCATTGTCAGACGGCGCTGTTGGGGTAGCGTGGCGGCGGCAGGGGTGGCGGCGGCGGCGGCGGCGGCAGCCTGCGGCTCCCCGGCTCGCCGCGCTCCGACGAGTGCTCCGAGCCGGCTGGACAAGTCGCAACAAGAAAGAGAATACAGCTACAGCAACAAGGGATGGGCGAAGGCGACGACTACGAGATCTAGGGCAGAGCGGCAGGCAGGGCGGCCACTTAATTGCATGAGCAGAAGAAGGGGGCATGCATGGCTACGTCATGCAAGTCCTGCTCTTCCGGCCCACAGTCGGAGATTGCGTCACTTCGTGGAGGTGCGATGAGGGTGTTGCACTCGTGTCCTGGGCGACAGTGCGTTCCGGGGCGTGCAAAAGACGTGATCCGGGTCTGATGACGATGGTGGCACTGAAAGACGCTTACTTTGAGCGAACGCCGCCCACCCCGTTGGGGGGCCTCGTCCTGTCGGTTATCAGGTGCCCGAATAGAAGGCGTACGTGGAGTGCGCCCTCGACGGGAACAGGTTTTTCGCCGAGTAGGCCGAGTCGAACAGCTGCAGCTCCTCCGTATTGTGGTCGAACGGATTCTGGACTGCTCCGGACATTCGGACACGTTGGGCACAACAGTAACATTAGTCAAATGCGCAACACGGCCAAAGCAAGGGTGTGCTGCGACTCGATTACTGCGATTCGACCTGCCCAGGGGTCGGCAACCGCGCCGGTTGCTGATCCCTGGTCCAGCCCATTTCAATACCCATTCAAATTTCGCATGCAATTGGTCAAAAATCACATGCATGCGCGATCACAAAATGCACGCCGAAAACTGCGGCGGATCAAAAGTGCGACAGGGTGCGGGTTGCAGAAGGCTGGCTGGCTGGCTTACATGAGTCCGGCTGCAGCTTGTCGGCCACGAGTCCCGCATGCTGCACGGGAAGATGCTGCTCAAGTGAGTTAACACAGTTGAGCATGCTCCTGCAACACACGCACACACACAGACATATCGCAAGTCATCCTCCGATTGTGCGCACGCCCGCAGGAACACCACTACCCCAACAACAACAACAACAACACCAACAAGAATAAC
Source organism: Labidoglobus nevermanni (assembly GCA_025447835.1). Classification (NCBI taxonomy): domain Eukaryota; kingdom Metazoa; phylum Arthropoda; class Insecta; order Coleoptera; family Staphylinidae; genus Labidoglobus; species Labidoglobus nevermanni. The sequence goes on from JAOEHK010000010.1 coordinate 117,285, forward strand.
TTATGACAATGGGCAATTGACACGTTTTACAATCTGCACAATCATCGCCTGCGCTCGTCAGTTTGCCGCCGCGTGGCCAAATGATGGGAAAGGGTGAAAACAAACGCGAACTACTCTACTCGCTGCCCTGCGATTGCTTCCGATGGGCTCAGCAGTCGGCGGTGGATGCATAGCTAGGATCGTTACGGCTAGAAATAAGCAATAAACACAAATTAAAAGTGCACGCAAACCAACTGAGAACTGAGGCATATGGGGGATGATAACATCAAAGAGATGAAAATGTGACCCACCCCAATGAGCGCCTAAGCATAGTGCCGGCGGCGGAGGGCACCTAGAACGGCTGCGGAGCGGTGGCCCAGCTCCAGGAGAGCACCGGAGGTCGCCCCGGCCGAGGTCTCCCCGTGGGCGGCTGGACGCGGCAGCCTCTGCGCGCGCCGCCAGAAACAGAACGTCGCCAGGCGGTAATGACACACAACAGCTCCACCAACATCGCAACCGCAGCAGCTACTACGGTCTATCAGGTTGCTTCGCCCTCGGCCGCAATCAGCTCAGATTGCGGTCACCGCGTCGCGTTCTCGAACAGCAACACAATGTACACGCTGGCCCGAAGACTGTCTCAGCGCAACGGGGTCAGCAGCATGGTGGTCGACGCAGGGCGCGACAATGAAGGGGACAACGCAGGAGGACATCGGGAGCGATGACCACACAGATAGATGCTGGTCTATTCGTGTATAGATGTCAGGCATGTGGTTGCGTGTGATCGGAGAGTGCAGGTGCATGCAGAGATGAACGGCGAATGTGGGCGCGAAGACGAGGAGGAGGAGGAACTACCAGAGGGGGTGTCGCGTCCGTCTGTCCAATGTCAGCGCATGCACAGCGACGCCAGTGGCGAGGACGAGGTGGGCGGCTACTAGGGGGGATGCGTGAGAAACTCACCCGTACAATCTGCTGTCCCGAAAACTGTTCCTGATTGCAACCAACACACACACATTCATCTCATTACAAGTCATGTGGGCGTGTGTGGTGGCGGGGTGAGTGTGAGGGAAGCTGCGTGATTCTGCATTTGTTCGCGAACCGATGCTGTCCACTTTTTGGCGGCGGGGAGGGGACGGGGGCGATGATGAGCGTGGAGGCAATTCGGAGGCGCTTACCGCCCGTTGCCGTGGCGAAAGATGGCGAGGATCTCCTCGAACGTCTTGTTCTTCGTCTCGGGCACCTTCTTGTAGGTGAAGATCCAGAAGATGGCGAGGAACACGCTGAACGGCAGGAACGTGTAGTTCTCCAGGGCATTCTAAACAGATGGATTCGGCGTTGAGGCGAAATGCGGTGCGCATTCACATGGCGCGTAATTGCGATTAGATAATAGGTGGCCGAATCAATTCGATCAATGCGATTAGCGCTAATTACGCAATTCTGCATTCGCGCTGCATTCGAAACGCATTCGCGAACATTTTTCGGCCGTCCGCTCGCCAATTATCTCTGCGCTCGATTGTGTAATTCTGCCGTTCGCGCAACGTGGACTGAAAGTCCTTCGGGGTGCGTGGTGGTGGCTCCCGCCGCACTATAAATGCCCCAACGCACGCAGCATCCACCATCAGTTGATCCAAGTCATCAGTATTCAGCCACCATGAAAGCCGTTTGCGTAAGTTGCCCAAAGACTATCCGACCTTCAGTCGAACCTCAGCCCAACCTGCACCTGCACAGCTGCTGGTTGCCTTCGCGGCGATGGTCTGGGCGCACCCCGGCCACCTGGAGCCCGGCTTCAAGATCAACCACAACGACCGCGGCGGCGACGGCCACAAGCACGAGTTCTTCAGCAGCCACGGCCACGGCGACGATGGGCACAAGCACAAGGCGACCTCGTTCGACGAGATCACGCGCAAGGACAGCAAGGACCACGAGGTGCACATCAAGGTGAGGCCACGCATTGATCGCTGCGCGCACCCACCCAGCTGACTTGCGGCATCGCAGGCGCACCCCGAGTACCACTACGGGTTCAAGGTGGCCGACGACAAGCACCACGACTACAAGGAGAAGCACGAGGAGCGCGACGGGCATAAGGTGAAGGGCTCCTACTCGCTGCTGGAGCCCGACCTCAAGACGGTGCGCGTCGTCGAGTACACCGCCGACAAGAAGGAGGGCTTCAACGCCAAGGTCCTCTACAAGCCGCATCATTAGGCAGAGCCCCTCAGCATCAGCGCCACCTCCCACGCGGGCAACTATCATACGCACTCCAGCTGACACACAGTACATGGGACGACTCCAAACAACCCCTGCTCCCCCCTCCACCATTGTCATTATTGTTACGTTTATGTTCACTCCATCAATGCAGTTGTAATAAAAATGCGAAAATGACGTGACCTGATGTACCTCACCTAACCAGTTGCGGACTCATTAAAGTCGTGCCGCAATTAGTCAGTCGGGGCATTTGTTATGCTCTGGTTGCAGGCAGAGTGAGTGTACATTTCACTCTCTTCGTCGCGCCGTCTTAATTGCTGCTAGTCTGGCAGGTACCAGCACATACGCTGTATGCGTAATTAACTGCTTTCATCAACGGGCACATCATAATGTTCCAATTCATATCTCTACCTCATCTCATCTGTTGACTGAACGAGGAAACTACGAGGACGAGGAAGGCGATTTATATGAGCGCTCTCTTTCTTCATGTCCGAAACTAATGGACTGGCAACTAGTCGCATAGGAATTGTAAAATAATTTACATGCAAATCCGTGTTACGCAATGTCCAGCTGGCGATTGCGATGGCAAAAGGCTTCCCAGTCGAGGCCCAAACGCGGACACGGAACACCCGACTGATTAGAACGGACAAGTATCGCCTTGTCCGATATAGCTAATTAAGCAGCGTAACGAATTCGATGCGCGCATTGTCCGATGATGCAACTTCCCTTTTATTGTGTCTTGTGTCTTTTGTTGCTTCATATATTGGGCACTCTGGCATCAAGAAGACTGACGAGATGAATGCCCTCGGCACGCCAACGTCTTTACGACGACACCAAGAGATTGAAATAAGACGACGGGAAAGTGCCGCTGCTCCTTTCACAATTTCGAGCTGGCGACACCCCGCCAGACTCCTTCCGGTATTTCGGGCGGCAGGAGGACGGTCGCGCTTTGCTTATAAGAAGACGTTGGATACGAACGTGCGCCAAACAACAAGAATAGCCGTAGCTGTAGCCATGCGTCCCATCGCCGTAAGTCCAGCGATCAGTCGCAATCTGAGCAACTCCGAATCTAATTGGATTTCAGATTCTCACAACTGCAATCGTTGCAGCGGTGTTCTGCGGCAGCGCGCAAGGAGGCATCAGTTACTATGGCTTCCACCTGGGCAACGACCTGGATGGCGATCACCTCGGTGGGGACCACGACATCCCTGTGCAGCACGAAGACGTGCACCTGGAGGCAGACCACGGTCACGCCGAGGTGGAGGACCATGGCTCTCACGTACGCATTCATAATTAATAGGCATTCACACATAATTTCATCTCTTCCTATAATGAGTACCCTTTACATTCAAGGTACCCAGAAACTACCACTACGACTATGCCGTACACGACCTGCACACGCACGACATTAAGACGCAGTGGGAGACGCGGGACGGCGACACCGTGAAGGGCGAGTACACCGTGGTGGAACCGGATGGGTCGCGGCGGGTCGTGCAGTACACGGCCGACAAGCACAACGGCTTCAATGCGGTCGTCAAGAACGTCAAAGACTAGCGATAACCTGTAGCCGTAGTTGAATAAAAGCAGTCCGTCCATGCGGGACGTCTGTCCCTGTGTACCCCCTAACCCTTTCAGCCCTGCGCACCTACCTTCATGCTGGGAAATCCGATGCCGACGAGGAAGTTGGCGAGCCAGTTGACGAGCACGGCGATGGACATGGCCGCCGGGCGCGGCCCCTGCGAAAACAGCTCGGCAGTGATCATCCAGGGAATGGAGCCCGGCCCCACGGCGAAGAAGACGACGAAGCTGAGGATGGACACGACCGACAGGTACGACATCCAGTCGATCATCTCCTGCACGTAACCGAAGAACTCCTATCAGGCGATAGAATCGTGTTCTTTCCCGACAGGGAGGAGCGACACGCCGCCGGGGTGTTTGCAACTCAAAACCCTCACCCGCCCACATGTCTATGGATGAGATGTGATGCGGTCGCGCGTTATGTTTCGCATGCAACGGGTGCGTTATTGGGCGTGCTCATCGAAACCCCAATGTGTATGCGTGTGTGTGTTAGAGATGAGGCGAAGTGAAGAAGCCATCAGAAAGGTTAGTTTGCAGCGTCCCTCCTCCAGCTTGTCGGGAAAGCCTTCATTTGCGAGGGATACGGGAACCAAAGTGTAAGAAGCCAGCAATAAGGACGGCAGCAGTGCGACTCGACCGCCGGCTACCCGAGAATTTAGGGTCAACCTGCAGTCGAGGTGGTTCGCTATGCGAATGCAAATCATACGAGAAGGGCATGCAGGGCGCTTGGGGCCTACGTGGCTGCTCGCCATTTATACAAACCGGGTCCCATTTCCAGGCTTACCTCCTCGGACAGGTGACGCGAAGGTCGATACAAACCTTAATCAGAAACGAGATGGTGATGAAGATCGAGAAGATGAACATGCCCCCGAGGCCGTACAGGTGGAGCGTACGCCGCCCCGTCCGGTCCATCAGCGGGATGGAGACGAGCGTCATGCCGACCATGATGGCGCCGATGCCGATCGTGGCGAACTTGGCGCTCTCGTCGGTGAGGCCCGAGCTGGCGAAGAGGTTCGTCGAGTAGTAGAAGACCTGCGGGCGGCGTGCGGTCAGTTGGCGGGGGTGGCGCGCGCGCGCCGCCGCCGCCGCCTCCTCTTACCGCATTGATGCCCGACAGCTGCTGGCTGAGCTGCATGACGACGCCGATGATGAGGGGCGCGCGCAGCGTGGGCGAGCAGATCAGCTCCATCATGCTGATGGAGGCCTCGGCCTGCTGCGCGCGCTCCTCGGCGCGCATCTCCTCGATGTCCTCCTCCACCTGGCTGCTGGCGCGCAGCCGGCGCAGCGCCTTGCGCGCCTCCTCCTCCCACTGCTTGGTGATGAGCAGGTAGCGCGGGCTCTCCGGGCAGATGGGCAGCAGGACGAGCTGCAGCAGCGCCGGGCAGATGGCGAGGCCGAGCAGCAGCGGCCAGCCGTCGTTCGTGCCGAGGATCTGCTCGATGCCCAGCACCTGCGAGAGCAGCAGGCCCACGGTGACGGCCAGCTGGTTGACGGTGCCCAGCCCGCCGCGCAAGTTCAGCGGCGCGATCTCCGATATATACATGGGCACTAGGGAGGTGTTGAGCCCTGCAACCAGTGCGCCACGTGCAACTGGGAGGCGGGGGCATTGGAGGGCAACATACCGCAATTCACGCCGATGATAAATCTACCGATAAAGAGCATTTCGTACAGGTTGGTCACCTTCGTGAACCACATGAGGCACGCGCCGCCGATGCCCAGCACGTTGTTGAGCAGCAGGCCGCCCTTGCGGCCGAACCGGTTCGCCACCATGCCGCCGCTGAAGCCGCCCAGCATGCCCCCGATGGCGAACACCGAGACGGCGAACGAGTACAGCCGCTGCACCTCCTCGTCGGCGAGGTCCTCGCCGTAGCGCGCCTTGTACACGTCCTTCATGAAGTACTCGATGTTGGCCTCGGGCGCGTTGATCACGCCCGTGTTGTAGCCGAACTGCAGCATCCCGAGGACGGCGGCGAGGATCGCGTACGAGAGAAAGAAAGTCAAGCCCTGCAATGGTACGCAGAAGGGAGCTGAGCGCAGCTGGCAAACCGACGGCCAGGCGGAGGGGAACGGGGGGGCACATCTATCTGTTCGCTGTTGCATATTGTTTCATTGACCTGCTCGAGAAGCCTCAGCTTGCGGCGATGCGTGTGCTCCTCCAGTCGGTCCACGTACTCCTTCAGCTCCTCGATCTCCTCCTTCACCTGCTGCACGGTGTCGAGCTCATGCTTGATGGCCACCATGTCGCGCTTCACCTCCGACACCTCCGACTGGCACGACTCCACCGACTTGGTGAGCTCCTGCAGCTGGGTGCGGATCTCGCAGAGGGCGACCGTCGTCTCGTAGTGGCGGTCGCCGCGCTGCAGCTCGTCCAGCTTCGCGCTCAGATTCATACTCATCACGCTCACCTGCTTCTGCAGGCTGCGGCGGGTCGGGAACAAAGTGGGTGCATTGGTCTCGCGGCCATTGCGCGCCTCTCCCAAACATGCTCGTTCCCCAAGTCGCGGCCGCCCCGGTCCGGGTCAAGCGCGAAACGAGACGCCCCGATCCGCAACCGCGGCGGCCCCTTCCGCACGCGGTTGAGGATTGGCATCGAGACATCGAGACACGACAATGTGATTGATGATGGTTCGCAAATGCACAGGCAGACGCAAACAAGAGGCATGCACACTGATGAGGCAAGCAGCGCTACGTGCTACAATTTGGCAGTACCTGGGTGGCAAGGATACCATGGCTGTGCTCCAAGACTATGTGTGGACAGCGCGCCAGGTATCCCCCTCCGTGTGGGAATCAATCGCGCCGCACCGAATTTCGAATCGAGAGGGGTTGGCGGGGTTGGAGGTGGCGGAATGAAAGTGTCTCTACGGTTCACGGTTTCACGGTACACGAGTCAGTTCCGTCCGCCGAAACGAGCGCCGCCGGTGCCGCATGACCGCTGACAATCTCCACCTATAGTTCGGAAACACAGCCCAATATCACTCAAGACGGCCTGGCGAATTGCGGTCGGGTGGTGGTGGAACGAGGAGGAACGAAAGAGAGAGACGAAAGAGAGAAAACGGAAGGAGACCCGAGGCGAACGGAAGGCGACTTCGATTCAATTGTGTCATTTTTAGCACTAAACACGCAGGCCCGGAGGTGCGCAGAACAGATGCGCGAGCACGTTCCGGAGAAACGCTCAACTGAGCTCAACCCCACAACAATGATCATGATGATGATGGGCATGAATGAGCAAACGCAAAAATCAACGAGTTAGCACTAAAAATTCCACGTTCGAAATCGATCAGCTATCAATGAATCAATTGACATAGAAACTGTTATGATCCATTGCGGAAAGGCCAGAAGAAGAAGAAGAGTGTTGCAAGACGCAAAACAAAAGACAGAACGTGGTGTGAGCATGAACATGACGAGAGGTGAGAGGCGAATGCGGCGATAAGTACCTAATGAGCAGGTCTCTGAGTGAGGCTTCATCGTCCACCTGTATTTCTTTCTTCGTCTCATCACGCGCTCGTCGTCGCGGTCCGGAGAGGATGCTGCGGCGCGAGGTCAGCTTGATGGTCGCCTGAGCCTCGACGGGCTCAGCGTCGGAGCCCAACTCATATTCCTCCACCTCGACTACCTCTGCGTAGACTGCACGTGGAAACAGTCATCAATCAGCAACACGAGCACCCGGAACATGATGAAATCAATGAACGGCCAAAGCCAGGGTGCAAGCTTGTGACGAGGGCCATAGAAGGAGCCGATGGGTTGCGAGGGCATTTCCAGTGCATTTCCGACGACGCCACACAGCACGAGGATTACCTTTGATCGTCTCGTGAATGTTGAGGATGAAGCAGGCGACTTTGGCGTCGGTCGCGTCCATCGCCAGTCACCACCATGCCGCCGAGGAGCGCGCGAAAGGAGGCCGGAAGGGGTGGTCGGGCGCAACCAAAGAGCAACAGCAACAGCAACGCGCGCGACTACGGCCGGATGGTACCTGTATGTTGGGAGCCAGTAGTGGTGGTGGTGGTGAGAGTGTCAGCGGACTCGCTGGTCGCCGGGTGGTAGTGATCTGCTCGCTGCCGCTGCTGCCCGTTCGAATGTCTCATATGGCGAGCTCGCGCTGCCGCTGGTGACCCACCCGTGCTCTACCCGGCAACTGCAACTCGCATCCGGCACACCAACAATGATCGCCACATGACCGCAACACAGCGAAATCAAACGATATATACGGAGAAAACAATATGCAACCAAACGGAAATCAATCAAAAAGGAGCAACGCGGACGCAAAACCTCTCCGCTGACAATGAAAGCAAGCAAACCTTTGGCATCATGATCCTCATGATCTGCCACCCTTGGTCCCGTGGTGCGCCAATCTTGCGCCAGCAGTGCGGTGCCGATCCAAGTCAGGCGCTAGCTTGTTCAGCGGGGGACGTCACCCTGCAACAAAGCGCCACCACGTCAGCTTTTCCGGAAGACCACAAGTCGTAAACTGAGGCGGAAACTACTCAGCTGCACTTCCGCCCGAAGAACAAATTGAGTCGGTTACTTTAATCGGAGTGCCGTTCAAGTGGATTTATGCACTCAAACAAAGTGGAGAGCACTTAGTCGCAAGCAGTTTACTCATTAGCGCTACATTGTATTACGTAATCAACTACCTCGAATTGGAAAAACGTGCGCATTTGTCCACAATTACTCGAACAGCTCATAAATAAGATGGCAGTACTTGAAATATCAACCAAATCGTATCGTTAGTAACAGTTGTCAACGTACAAAGGTTGCCGACCCCTGAATTAGGGGATGACCGCATTTCACTTTGCCTTGTCGGAAAACAAATATGGGCGGAAAGCGATCATGCTAATTGCGTAGTGCTGAGCCTATCAATGCCGACATGTATCATTAAACAAGCCGCCGCCGCCGCTACCACCACCCCCGCCCCCGACATTGATGATGTTTTGATGCACATGGCACATGGCATGACGGGATGTTGACTTTACAATGTGCGCCCTTGGTTGCTGACGTACGAGATGAGGGCACTTCCGGCCGACAGGATCGGCAGCAGGAACAGTTTCCTTGCGTGTCGCTCGCTGCCGATGTTTGCCGCCGTAATTAATTCGATTATCGAATGCAATTGCACGATTGCCTACACCCTGACCTTCGACAAAAGGGTTGCGCGTCCGTACTACATTCGCAGCGTAAGGTTGAAGTGCTTGAAAATGGGTTTTCCTCTTTGGTTTGAATTTCTCATCCATCGATTGCAATTATTTGATTGCACCCCGAGGAAATGAATTAATGAAGGGACATACAGGAACCCTCGGTGAACAAGTTAATTAAGACCTACAGTGCAAACAATGTAAATCTACATTTTTAATTTTTAACCTCGCTTTGACTGCAATTAACATTCGACAGCACTTAGGTCCTAATATTTGGGCCCATTGTATGGCCTCTTAGTTTTGTAAGGGATTGGGTTATTAGGATGGGTACAAGCACTGCGACCTAAAAGGCCTATTGTACTACAGCCCATATTTAGAATCCAAGGGCGTCGTCTGAAATACCCTTAAGGAAAGACAGCAGCTCTCTTGGAGGCGAGGTGGAGATATCAGAGATCTTCAGAAATTTCCTCCCCCATATCCGCTACCTAATGTGAGAAAGCGCCTCGCATGTGCCTAGTATGTGTTGTGCACTCACCTGCTCCTGCCCACATGCCCTACAGTTGGACGAGTCCACTATCCCCACATTATGTAAGTGATAATTGAAGGGACAGTGTCTTGTCAGAAGGCCTGTTCGCCATGATCGACCTATAACCTTTAAACTTAGTATTTTAGAAAATTTAGAAAATAAATTCTAATAATATTCAATCGAGTGCAGTGAATATTAGATGGTATATTAATCCCAGGTTTGTTATTGGCATCTTGCAATGCCGTTCAGA
>JAOEHK010000010.1:138893-160416 GCA_025447835.1 Labidoglobus nevermanni
TGTACATTTAACACGATTTGTAATCGTTAACATTTGGAGTATCAGTCTCTTCATTCGGACTTTCATAGATTCTCTATTAGCTTCTCTCTTCTGTTTTTTGAATTCAATCATGTTCTTGGCTTCTTTTACTACCGAGACTACAAGGGACAGGAGGTGAAGTTACGAATTGAAAATGCTTCACTTCCTTCTTAGACAGCTTGAAAAACCCAGTTTACAGGTACCCTCATAACAGGATTATGTCGGGCTCGGTCCAGACTTTACCCACTAAAAAACAAGCTCAAACATCCAACCTTTCGGTTGTATACGGAGCCCTTAGGGCCAACGCGCTCGCGGTTCGCGTTATCTCGGTGGGGACATCAGGCTGAAGGGCCTGGTGAGAAGGTCGTTACTTCACTTCCTTTCTCAAATGTGTTTTTAAATGAAAACAAAAATCAGCTGTTTAATCATGTGACATGGGACCTATTCGTCCTTAAGTCTTAAACATCTTTTCCATTGCTGAATTTTAGACGATAAGACGATATTTCGAATGCATTTTAGACATATTGCTGCAAAACAGGACAGCCACGATTGTGTCGTAATATTTGTTACGAGAGGAGCAAGTTTGACTATAAAAAATATGAATGGAGAAACGCCAATGGACTGCGCGCCAAAAGGAAGCCAGAGTCGGCAAACGTTGTTAATTAACAATAAGCTCAAGACATTGATAAGCAGCAAAAAATGAGTGCTTAGATCTCATAATAAGATATTGTACAATACAGTTCACGATTAAGCATGTTGCATTTTTAAATAATTTATTGGCATTTTAGCTGTTTATTTTTCTTAATCGATTGTCTCATCCTTATTGCTTCTCATATTATTGTATAAGCTGTAGAAAATACAAACAGATCATTTTAATAATAATTACTCATTCATTTAACAGACGTGTTTAATTATAATTATTGTTATAGTTGTAATTGAAGCATTCTTCATTTTTAACGGATTCCAATTTTAAATGTAAGCCCTAAATTAATACTAAAAAGGTAAGTAAGTATGCCTCTATGTTGCGATATTGTCTTTTCCTTAGTATTATACAGTGCAAGCCCGTTATAGGGACCGACGTTAAAGTTTCCCCATAACGAATTGCTACCTTTTCATCACTTTTTAGTGGGGCAATGATGGGAAATAATGGGAAATTTACACCACTATGTATGTATTTACAATCAGTATTTCACAAAATTTTCGAAAGTTACTTCAACTCCATTAACAAATATGAGTTGGAAGACGTTTCACGAATGACCTTGGCTGAAAACGTTTCCCTATAACGAGGGTACCAAATTGCATTAGTTTTTTTTTCCAATAACGAGGATTTTTCAAGGGACTGGCACTTTCTTTCCCTAAAACTAATTTATAAGCATGGACAAAGGGTAAGTCATACTGATGATCGTAAGCGTCCTGGAATCTCGAATGTTGTCGCCATTTTTCAGGGAATGCTTCAGATGATTATCGCGGTTTTCGAATGTGTCACATGATTTTATATCACACATCATTTTAAATGCCATATTCTGTTTGCTTGTTTCACTGTCATCTACAACATCAGGTTTCACCCCAGAATTCCTTCGCGATCCTGTAGTAAATAGAGAAATAACGAAGACACTTTTTTACTATCTTTTAGGAACTACCAATTCGAATATTCTAAACATATCCTGTAGGCTGCCTCATTGTGCGCCTAATGCTCTTAGGTAGTTTCTTCATTGAATTTCTTCCGGATCTTGTAGGAAGGGTATAAACAAACATATTGTCGCTTTTCTAAGTAGTAGTTTACTGCATCAATTGCAATGATTTCCTTCATAATGTGGCAACGGGTCTCATAAAATTCAAAGTTTGCCAGCGATAAGTCTAGAACTTGAATATGAATTTCATTCAACTGGAAGCGTAGGCCATGGGCTGGAAGCTTCCAGCTACGAATTTCTATTGAATCTATTGATTAGAGGGTTAATTGCGTCTGATGATATGATTAAATGTGCACTGAATAAATGTTGAGTATTACCGGAAAGCTATCTGAGGTGGCAGTGGTGGTGGCTGATCTTGGGTTGAAGTTAGGACGACGTAAAAATATATTATGGTCATACTCATTTAATCTATTTTTAGCATAAAAGAGTAATACCATAATATATTGACACAGCTAATAGCTTTTCGCACGTCCTTTGCAGATGGTTAGAAATATAATTCATTTACAATTGTAAATTACTTGCCTTTTGATCTCTGTCCCTCAATTCCACCATGATATATTTAAAATTTTGTTTTTCCTATTGATCGATTATTTGTATACGTTTTTAGCAAGTATTAAGTCATTGATGATATAACTTTTAGTATTGCGTACATTATAAAATAAATTTTTAATTAAAATAATCCTATGCTATGTTCGAAAATACATGATTCTCATAGAAGTAGCTGTAATTGTTATACAAATGTAATTAATGGAATTAAAATTAGTTCGAATTCTGGTCAGTTATTGTTCTTGTCCAATATTTTCTTTGATTTTCACCCGGTTGGACATCATCACCGAATACGAACGTCAGACGTGGTTGAAATATATCATATATCATTTGACCACATCAGTCGAGAGACAAGCAGAAACAAGCAGAACCGTTGAGGGTCTAACGTCTGATTTTTGTTAATTACCAAGTTAAAATATTACTCTTTAACGATTATATGAATTATATGAATGGAATCGCGTTAGAAAATCTGTATAATAAACTTATATAAAATGTTACGATATGGAGATCTATTGTATTCTGATGTAATTAAAATAAATTTGCATAATGGCGGCAGAAAACAAGGAAGACTACGAAAGGAATGTAGGGAAACGCTTCTGGAAGACATCAAGGAAAGGAATATAAAGAACTGCAAACAAATAGCAATTGACCGCACTTGACACTATGAACCTTGAGCCAATAAGTCCCAAACACCTAAAATAAGCATCTAATAATGATGATAAACGTAAATATTCGTTGTATGTGATTTTAACGCCATATTGAACCTTATACTGCACTAAGAATTACAATTCGTAATTACGCACGTAATTGTGTGCATGTTTTAGAAACTATTTGGTTGGCAAATTATCTGGAATAGGAGATGTTGATGAGCAAATCATATTAACAGAGATCAATGTGATGCAATCAAATGGAGGGTGTAAGGGTGTGTTTTGCCTCTTTGGCGCCACTACCGACGCCATCGCCGTCAGCGCCGCCGCCGCACACTTCTTCACTCATTATGGCGTTCAACATTCACGTTGTTAATCTGCACTCCCTGTTCGCGCTTTATCCGATACGCCGCACTTGGAATTGTTGCTGAAGCTCTCATTCGCGTGATCTCAGCTAATTAGACTATTAGTTTAGTCACTTTCCCGCAGTTGTAAGGTCCAGAGACCCAGAAGATACTGACAGAAAGTTATTTAAACATATTCGTAAATCATAAATCCTTCTATTAAATGCAATTAAGTATAATTACAATAATTCAGTAAATATAATTGAAAAAGTAAGTTGCCCACGTGTATGTTCTGTAAGAAAAAAAGAAACTTTTCCTAGTTCTGAATTTCACATGAAGATGCTTCAGAGAGGAATTCACATCAATTAGTCAAAAAGGTGCGTTAGTTTTGATTGCTATTTACTTCTATTGTAGAAGCGTTTATTCTCTCCTGTAGTCCGATTACCTTTTTGTTTATATTCGTTAACAGTTATTATTAATTACTTGGTGCAAACAATAATGTTTCACTACAAGAATGAACATAGAAAAGTTTCATTCAAGGTGTATCCTTTGAGTGTATCCTTGTTAGATAATTGCGTTTTTCATGGAGATTTAATTATTTCACGTTGTAATTACTGCTACCTAAAACAATAATAGTGTATAATTACACTTGTGATGTGATTATCAACCTGCAGCTGCGATATAACTAAAATTGTCGTATTTTTTATTCAATTAGATATTGGACAAGAATATCGGTCTTAAACTGTAATACATGTTTCGATTCTCAACTTTCAGACCTCCATTCATTTGGCGCACAATCTATTTCATCCATAGCTTTCCTAACCCCCTTTAACAACGTCTGTGTGAGCAATCTTGGTATTCCTTTTGTTATCCTCTATCTGACGTTTATTCGTGAGTCTCTTAGGGGCAATTCTTTGAAGCTTGTTTTTTCAATATAGAAAATTAATAGCAATATAACCACAAACAATTAATCTCTAAGTATCAAGAGATTTAAGTCGTATCAGTACCATTTCTCTACTTTTCCGAAAATGGTGGTAAAACAACAAATTGGGCATTGAATTAAAATGGTCACGCCATATATTCGTTTATCTGGGAATAACTGTTCCAATAAATTCTTGGATTACTCCGTGAAACAACAAATTGTGGAGAATATTTTACGTTAAGCCGGCCGTTCTAGCTAACTTAAATTTAAACTTCGTTTAGACGTCAAATCTTGTCGGTGCAACACAAAGTTAACTTAAGTAACCCTTTTAAGCATGCCTAGTATTAAGCCATGTCGGTGAGATCAGCTATAAGTAAAATAATATTCGCTGTACCTTCCCGCTCACTCAGGTCTACACGCACATTCAATGTGCAGTACTGCAAAGTAAATACAGCCACACCTATTGCTAGGATGTCCAGGGTGGCTAATGATATTCTGTTAGATTGTGATATCTTTACTGACTCAGTGAAAACTATATTAGCCACCATTCTTAGCAGGTATATTTAAGTTATCGCTGCAATACTTATGACATCTCAAAATGCAATTTTTCTTTCATTTGTTACTTAATATGTTATTTATTATGTTATTTACATATTGCATACTTTTTGTTTGTTAACTGACCTACTTGATGTTATATATGTCATTCAATAACTTGTTATTTTATTTTTGTTTACTCGGCCTTTGTGGGCTTATTGCTACTGTTAATAATGCAAAGGCATTATTGCTGTTTTTATTAACACTAATAAATGAATAAATGAATATGATAATTTCAATTACAATATGATAATTGTTTCTGGCCAAAATCAATCGTTCAGCTTGATGATTGATTGATGATTGGATATATGTAATACACCCATACCTCACTTTGTGTCGTTGTTACGTTCCAAAAAAAACACGACGCAAACTGAAAGTGAATTAAGATTTTCTATAGGAAATAGATTACAGACTCGAACTCAAAACAACGCAACTGCGAAAATCTACGACGCAGAGTGAAAATTAGTACTAATTAAACAGCGACGCAACTTCGAAAAACGCAAAACGAAACGACGCAAAGCGAGGTATGGGTGTATACGATATACAATTTCTTTGCACCATTTTCCATTATCAATGTATATGATGGGCTAATATAGGTAAAAACACAATACAATGGCGAATAGCACTAATAAAACGGAGGGGAACAGTCGGTGGGGGGCAATTATGGAATTACAGATCGTAAAATCTGGATATGATAAACGCCCTCCTCCTACACATGTATTCCTATATATTTTCCCAGGAAATTGAAAATCTAATTTTATGAGCGCAGGCGTAATAACGCAAGTTATTGTTACATAGATAATTCCGTAAATTTGCGAGTAAAATTTAATACCAATATTTTTTGGTGTTATCAACATCGAAGCATATTCCTTTCCGAAGAAGTTGCGGGGAAAATTTAATTGCGCCTAGTAGAAGTTTCATTTTAGTCTTGATCGAAATTTAATCACACTTTTCCTCACCAATTATGCGCTGCGCTTGGTTGTGGTTTAATGAGTGAGCGTTAAATGTCAGTGTTGATTCAATTGAGTCCATCATTTGATGAAATGGTTTCTCATTTTCATTACGTTGAATGCCTGCAGATAATTAAACATACTGCGGGGCGGATGTCTGTAATGATGTGCTCAATATCAATTCTGTGTGTGGCAAAAAGTGTTTAGTTTGTGAAGGAATTTAGCAGCAGAAATGAACAACAGGACAGCGAAAGCAACTGCTATTTAATCCAGTTAGTAGAATTTCCCCACTCGTCCAACTGAAAGTTTAGACTTTTAAATTGATCTAACTTTAATAATTAGTTAGTAACTATTGCTCTTCAGAGAGTACTGCTAATGCTTGTTAATGCAAAATTAACTGATAATTGCCGTTTAATATTATATGTAGCTTATTGGCAATAAGCAGTTGTATTGTCGCATTGCTAATCAAAGAGTCGCTTAATTAATTCGTAAGTGTGTGGAAAAGAAAGGAATAATTGTTAATATTTACAATTTAAGCTATAATTGAATATTGCACATTGCATATCATTAGGTCATGAACTTTTTAATTATTACTTTTAACCTATTTCAAAGAACTTTCATCATGAATATGGCTTGAGTAGCCGAAATCGGTTGGTTTTAAATAAATAAATACTTAGAGGGGACAATTTCTTTTACATCATTAACAAAGATATTGGTAACCGCTCGGCTACCGAGAATCCCCCCAAATCCCATCCCACCCAAATAACCCAATCCTATCTTCCCTTCCCAACTAAGTGGCCGAACAAGGAGGATGAGTAGGGCCAAGTGCTGCATACATCACCCTCCATCCAAAACAAAAAACATTCATGTTGTACTGGAGATGTGACTTATATTGGGTTCTATTGGTCTTTGCTTTGATCAGTTTTATTCCTAACCACATCTGACATTGACTGGTTGGTAGCTTTCATTCGCTCTGCCATATTTATTTTCAAGCTTTTGAATTACATGTTCCAACTTTTTTGAAAATGGCATGTTTTTCAGATTGAAAACTCGACTATAAATTGCAACGCACTGTTGTGGGTATTTGAATCTATAGTTCGTATTTAAGGTATGTGCACTTGACTAGTGCTTCAATTAGCAAATGAGCTGAATGCGTATCACATTTGCAATTCAATTTTGCTCAGCACGTCGTACAAGAATCAAATTAGAAAAACATTAATAGAAATGCCATTATTACATCTATACTTCATCTATAATCTATAACATCTATAATTTCCTTCCGTCAAATGTATTGATACGATAAAATTCATTACTAAAACAGTTACGCCATTAATGATCAAATCCCTAGTATCTGTATTATTTCTGCAGTTTGAAGGGTATCATTTCACAAAGTTGTTATTGACTTTTTCAGTAAACACTTTAGCCTCTTTATAATT
The DNA here is from genome assembly GCA_025447835.1 of Labidoglobus nevermanni. NCBI lineage: Eukaryota > Metazoa > Arthropoda > Insecta > Coleoptera > Staphylinidae > Labidoglobus > Labidoglobus nevermanni. The sequence continues at coordinate 146,042 of JAOEHK010000010.1, forward strand.
TCCCTTTTACTTTTTGCAACGTTGTTCCACGACCTATATACTGCTGGAGGTTTTTTCGCCGCTGAGAGTACAATAAAGAACTTATCCCAGAACATTATTTGAGCTTCACATTGATACCGGAATTGACCTTCGGGTTTATATCTTTACGGTTTTACAGGGTCAGCTCTTGCAGGTCCTGATTCTTCATCACATAGAACGGTCCTGAGTGATACGTAGAGAGAGGAATTTAGGACGTAAAAAACAGCTAAAAAGGCGCTATTTTAGACCTTAAATACCATGTATTTAGGATGCAAAACTTTGATTTATGCAAGTTTAGGCAAATATCGATCTGGCTAAGCTTTGATTTGTCGAGAAACATATAGATTTTGAATTTTTCTAATTTGCCTTGCATCAAAACAAAAAGACGTTTTGCCTAAAATCCTCTCTCTAGTGATAAGGCATTATACTAGAACCCTCAAAGACCAAGAAGAAAAGGGCAATAGTCACACATATAGTTCACAATCTTCAAGGAAGCTATTTGGTTTCCTATGGTTTAGTGAATCTTATGTATGAACAAGTGTTCTGTTGTCAATCAAGTTTCTGTTGTGTTACTAAGTTGGCGTAAACATTGTAAACAAACCATTTAACTGCCATTCCACCAAACAATGCATCAATGTTAACCCAAATGATGCAATTTAACTGCCGGTTTGTAGTTAAATGCAGCATTTTCAATTGTGCTTCTTGTACATTCCAGCGTAAGGGTAAATTTAATTTTCATACAGCATAACCAGTATGCAAGTTATCAATACCTACCTCCGCAGCTTAGGGATTCATCCAGGGATGTCCAGAAAGACTACTGGAAGTAGCAATTCGAAGTACGACCTAGTGCAGTACGTTCTTTTACAACTACCATTCCCAGGGCGATTACGATGCTTTCAATAAGAATCTAATTCTTAAATATTGGAATTTTTTCTCTGGTTGTGATTGTTTTCTGCATAGTTTCATCGCGAGCAATTTATTAGCTATAGCCGATGAATAGGGCGTGTAGGTTTCAATTTCCGGTTTATGTCCGGTGCATTCATTGAAAATACGAACACGGCGTCAACTTTTGTGGAAATATCCCGGATATCAACATTATAATGTTATTGCATATCTTTCATGTCCGCATAAAAATCGCAAAACCAAAGAAACATAAGGTCCTTTGACATCTTCCTAGAGATTTGATTGAATCACGAATTCTGCCATTGTCTTGCGAACGTTAAGACCCTACTTAGGCCACTTAACCTCGATATTAATATTGGATGATGCAGGCTTAATTAAGAAGAAGTTTAATTATCTGCCTTGAGCCGATTCAAACATTGCGAGGCTGTCAAGTGGAACTGTCGTTTGGCTTCGAATTGAAGTGATGTAAAGGGTTCATGCGGTATCATTGAATTTTTGGCGTTGTCCAAACAATGTGAGCCTAATTAAACTTTGAACTTTTATTTCTCGCGCTCAATACGCGTTCCCATTTCTATTTCATTCTCGATTATTCAATGACGTTATTGACTACTATTTTTAGTTATAGATATTGCTTTATTTAATCTCAGAATTGAGGTATTCAACATTCAATAAATAATACGTTTAGGGGGCAAATTTTGAATCGAAATTGTGGAAAATTAGTACGTAAGGCGAGGGTAGTTTACGAAAACATTTATCATTTGATTAGCTTCAATCTTAGTATCCAATCAGAGAACGTAGTCTTGTACATCCTCACATAATGATTTGTAGCCCTTTCAAACGTTATTTACTTCCTTCGGAATACTTAGGACGTCACCAGATTTGATTGACTTTCTATCTATTGTCTATCACGATTAATTGAAACATATCTGAAATGTGAACAGTTCTTTCATCTGCAATTTATTGGCGTCAATTGACATTCTAATAGCGGTTAAATTGAATAATAAATTTATTATTTATACTTGTTAATATTGCATACTTTGACAACGAATTTGAATACGAGTATCCAATAGATCTATTTATAAACAAATTTCAATTTCATTCATTGAATATTCCAGCACCAATGACATCCGTAATGCAAAGCGCATTTGTAAATTGTGAAACTTCAATTGCAATTATCCTAAACACCCTTCTAATAGTATCACCACTCTGAATACTCGTATTATTTGTAAATTACATTGCGCAATTGCGTTCGTTATTACAAACATTGTCAGCGTGCTGTTCTGCTCATTCATAATCATTTCGTCCTGTTCCTGTTCCTTAGTAAAGAGCTCATTCAAGAAGCATCCGGGTTTCGGCAGAAAACGAAATGAATTCCGGTTTTCTATCTTTAATACCTGCAGCTTCCAAGTTTTCAATTTCCAGGCGTACAACTAGTGAATGTATTCTAATTATTGCAATTTGTTACAACATTTATGATTATTAAAAAGTAATATGATAAAATAAAGTTTATATCAAATATTTTCTTGTTTCTAGTTACTGTGTTACAGTGTATGGCATAAATTAAACGATTGCAAAGTTCACCAATCTTAGAAGATAGCCCTGCATGATCAATCGCATCGACAATGGAGAGACTTAATGTAAGTTCCTGTTGGCACTCACAGGATACTTTATAATACTAGGGAAACTTCCATTTTCGAAAGTTATTCGATACGTTAAGAAATCCTTCAAGTTTAAGAATCCCTTTAATGGCAATAAAACGGGCATTCGAAGATAGATCAAATATAACAATTTTCAGATGTGGGGACTTCTCCTTGTCCTCCTCGGAATGCTGTCGCTTTCATCAGCACGGCCATTGGCCAATGACTCCACTAAAAACATATGGGCAGCCCTACATCTGCAGAAACTGCTCACTGATGTGCAAGACGACGCCATTACGTTAGAACCTCACTCGGCGACAAACTACAACTGGCAGCCCTCCAAGGCAGGGTTCAGTACTCAGCGCAAGCGCGGTTTCTCAGTGTTGGCAAGATGGCAACCCTTCAACTCCTTCGGACACCAGCGCACCTCCATTAGCAAAATGAACCGGGTTCTGCTGCCCACCAACGAGGTCGAGCTGGTCAGTACTGAGACACGCGCATTCGCTCGTCCCCAAGGACAACCACTACGATGGGGTTGATGCTCTAATTGATTATCACATAGATTTCACTATGCAATAAGCCCATAATGCTCCAAGTTCTCCATCAGTTTATAACAAAATTACTCAAATTTGCAGTTCAATTGTAATTCCCAATTCCAATTTTCATTATCATTCGCAAAACAAAGTTACAGATATTACGCTATATATATATATGTCGCAGTGAAATTATATTACCCGAGATGTCATAAAATCCCCAAGAGATTTAATGAAATGATTGAAGATTTTATAAAATCTCGGATTATACAATTTCACTACGGCATATATGTACATTGTATATAATGATATAATTAAGAAAATGAAGATATACAAGCAGCGAGACAAATTATTATTGTAAATTATTTAATCTTATTTTAGAAATATGTTATGGCACAATATATGAATTTTTTAATTGACTGCCATGTTTTATCCTAAGCTAAACTTGAATATTCGTAGTAGCATCCTGAAGGTGATCAGGGTCATGTTACAATTACAAGAAGCAAACCGGACCAGCCTTGAAGCCGAAAGCTTGATGTGCAGCTCCATAGTCCACGGGAAAGAAGTCAACAATAGGCAGGGCGCCAAGTTTCTTCGTGTTGACCTCAAATACTGTCTGAGCTTGCTGCTTGCGCGTCCTGCATCCATCTGCAACTACTTTTGGTGCATTACTCTTCTTCGAATAGATAAGGTCATTCTCTCCTAGCAGCTTGATGGCGAACTCGTAGTCGCTACTCTTGGCACTTTCCCATGCGGCACTGTTCATGCACGTGTACGTGAAGTTCTGTTGCGCGTGCTCACTTAAAAGCCGCAAAAACGTCATTTGAACTACACCAATGGTCTCGTAGGTGATCTATAAATGATGGTGGAGTATTAATCAGAAATATGACGATCAAAAGAGAACTAACTTTGAACCCTCCGCGCATCTTAGAGTACCAATCAAGATTGCCCTCTTTACGCCATTGAATGTTAGGCATACTGGCCGAATGCAGATCCGGAAAGATGCAAGTCGAGCCACCGCTGGTCATATTGCAGAAGACAAAAATTGCATCATCGTTCATGCCCAAATTGGGATCGATCCAATACCAGTCGTTGTCAAAATGAGGATAGCCGACATGTAAATCACGACACGTCCGGGCTGGGTTCTCACGCGTTCCTACCGGCTTCCGGTGGCGTTCTAAGTCTTGCCGCATTGAGTAAATTACACCGTACATATCTAGATATTTGAATCCAACTTCCATCGGATACTGCTCTTCTTCGCTTTCCCTGCTCAAAAATATATTATCAAATGCTATTATGGCAATATATGTCATAATATGTTATGACTTGTCTTACTTGTCAGCATTTCTTCTACTTCTTCTTTCTAGACCATGTCGATGCAATTCATGAGCTTCAAAACTAAACAATACCTCTGGTGGCAGAAGTGGCATTTCGGCCGGAGGACCAGGAGGTCCTTGTGTTCCTGGTGGCCCCGGCTGGCCTTTTAAACCTGCGATACCCGTAGTGCCTTTTGGACCTGCTAGCCCTTCAGGTCCGACCTGACCTGTGGGTCCATCGCGGCCTTTTATACCCCCCGTACCAATTGGACCTAAGTCACCCTTCACACCGGGGGGGCCTGGCTCGCCGATATCACCTTTGCTGCCCATCTCACCTTGCACTCCTTTTAGACCTGTTAAACCCATTTCGCCCTGATGGCCTTTATTGCCACGTCGTCCACGATCGCCTTTGTCACCTTGCGGGCCCGGTGGGCCCAATTTTCCGTCCAATCCTGCTGGTCCAGCATTTCCGACTGATCCTGCCTCGCCAACAAGTCCTGTCGCACCCCTAAGGCCTTGTGGACCTTCAGGACCCGGGAGACCTTGGCTTCCCATTGGACCAGTCAATCCAGCGGGACCTGGCAATCCTTGCTCTCCTCTTTCACCTGGCAATCCCAGACTACCTTGACTACCAGCTGCACCTTCATTGCCTTGCTTGCCAGCAGGACCAACTGGGCCCATTTTACCAGGCAGTCCGGGAATGCCAGGTGGGCCAGTATCTCCAATACGACCATCATCTCCAGATTTTCCTGGCTCTCCCTTAGCACCGAGAAGGCCAGGCTCCCCTGTAGGACCAGGAAATCCTTGAGAACCCGGAGATCCTTTTCCTCCTTCTAATCCTGGTGGACCTTTTGGTCCTGCAATACCTTGAGGGCCCATTTTGCCTACATCACCTTTTGACCCTTGTAAACCTCGATCTCCAATTTTCCCTACATCACCAGGAGGACCTTGGATTCCTGGTGGACCACTATCACCTTTCAATCCTTGAGATCCATCGGGTCCGGGTGGACCGATAGGTCCATTTTTGCCAGATGGGGCCATTGGCCCAATTTCCCCTGGAATGCCGGGTGCTCCAATAGGCCCTTTTAAACCTATGTCTCCAATTTCTCCTTTGTTTCCTGGTGGACCAGGCAGTCCTTGTGCTCCAGGAGATCCTGGATTTCCAATTGGCCCAACAGGACCATCTTCACCTTTTGTTCCTTGCCGCCCAATTATGCCTTGTACTCCCTTTTCTCCATTAGGTCCCATTAAGCCAGCTTCACCTCGATTTCCTTGAGGACCTATACTTCCAATTTGGCCAATTCCTCCTTTTGCTCCTTTAAAACCTTTTTCCCCTGGAGGTCCCACTTCACCTTTATCACCGTCTTCACCTGGAACTCCAATTGGTCCAGGGGGACCAGGCAAACCTCGAGGGCCTGGTAACCCATCCCTACCAGTTGGCCCAATGAACCCATGGTCACCTTTTTCTCCTTTGATTCCAACTGCACCAGGAGGACCGACGGCTCCAATTTTACCTTCCGGACCAGAAGGCCCATCTTTTCCAGAATCGCCCTGTTGGCCTTTATCGCCTATATGCCCAGGAAGACCCGATGGTCCTATGTCACCTTTCGTACCTACCAATCCTGGTAAGCCAGCAATACCACGCTCACCAGGAAATCCGGGCAAGCCCACTTCACCTGCAATACCAGATTTTCCAGGAGGACCGGGGAGTCCTACAGGTCCTTCTTTTCCCGCAGGACCTGGAATACCTGATTCACCAGGTATTCCTGGATTTCCAGGTGGTCCGGTTTCTCCAATATGTCCTGTCTCTCCTGCGGGTCCAGACGGTCCAATTACTCCCGCTGTACCTGGTTTTCCCGAAGGTCCCGTAGCACCGACAGGTCCTCGTTCACCAGGTGGTCCAGGAATGCCATCTTTTCCGTTTAGTCCTGGCAACCCAATAGGTCCAGGAAAACCTCTCATGCCTTCAGGACCCAGTAAACCCCGTTCTCCTTGTGGTCCATGAGGCCCGGGTTGTCCTGTATCACCTTTAGTGCCAGTTATACCATCAAAACCCCTTCTGCCTCTCACGCCGCGATAACCTCTCGGACCCATTTCTCCTCTTTCACCGGGGATGCCCGTAATACCACGTTCACCTTTCTCACCTAGTGTTCCTTCTTTTCCTAATACTCCCTTTTCTCCTTTTTCACCTGTATTCCCTGGATATCCAGCTAAACCTTGTGCGCCAGTTTTGCCTTTCTCTCCAGTCAAACCCATTGATCCTGTTTCGCCTCTGGGTCCATCGGAGCCTTTAGGTCCTTCCGGTCCCTCATTTCCAGGCAAACCCTGTGCACCTACTGGACCGAAGTCTCCTTTAACACCCAGTTCACCTTTTTCACCATCTAACCCTCGATCGCCTTTAATTCCTTTCTCTCCCATTTGACCGCGTTGGCCCTCATCTCCTTTCGGTCCGCGGGCACCCGGAAATCCAATTATGCCAACAGCTCCTGGTGGTCCTGTATCACCTTTAACTCCTGGTATTCCTGCTGCTCCAGAATGCCCAGGTGGGCCTTCGTTCCCTGGTAAACCAGGTAAACCACTTTTACCTTGAGGTCCTATTATTCCAGGTAGCCCTAATTGTCCAGGCGGTCCAGATGAACCATTTGGTCCTTGCGGTCCAGGCACTCCTGCGGGACCCGGTGGTCCCATTAGCCCAACATTGCCTTTCGGTCCTTGAGGACCTTCACTTCCTGGAATGCCAGGATTTCCTTGCAATCCTGGCAATCCTCTAGGACCAATAAACCCACGCGGACCCATTTCGCCTGGCATACCAGATGGACCTGGCGGGCCATCATCTCCGGCTACTCCCTCATTTCCAGGTAATCCCACAGCGCCTTGGGACCCTGCGATACCTCGATCACCTTTATCTCCAGCCACTCCTGGCAAACCAGGTAGCCCATGATCTCCTTTAGGCCCTGGCAATCCGGTGAACCCACGTTCTCCATCACGACCGCCTAATCCGCGGGTGCCCTTAGATCCTGGATTTCCTGGCGGTCCCCTTATCCCTCTTGATCCTGGTTCACCAATATCTCCAAGTTCTCCTTTTATTCCATCAGGGCCTGGAACGCCTGCAGGTCCGGGTAAACCAGTTAATCCCATCGGACCGTCAGTTCCTCGCATCGCCATCTGGTCACAATGTATAGAATGAGCTCATTAGTAACTAGTTGATAATTTATTTATTACCATGTGTTGTGCCATGAGCGCACGAAACTGTTCTACGTTAGTGTCGGGGCCTTTCTCATTTCCGCCGGAACTCGTGAGAGCATTTAACTAAAAATGGAACCGCCATATCTTATTGCTAACAATTATTAGGGGAACAGAAGAAGGAGACAAAATATTCAAATACCGGTAACATGAAAACATGTCCAGGTGGTCCTTGAACGCCTGGGCTTCCAGCTAAACCATCCCGTCCTCTTTCGCCTTTCGGTCCTGAGACTCCGGACAAACCTGGTGGTCCTGGATACCCTTGCGGACCAGGTGGTCCTCGGCATTGCGCATAATAATTGTAGTATGTAGTTGTTTCCTGCAATTATTTAAATTATTGTCGCGTTTAGCGTACCTTAAATGCATACAGTGGCATTTTCAAAATGATTTGTGCCTTCAGATATCGCCATAGTCTCATTGTGTTGGACAACTTTTGTTTTCAATTCCCTTTCATCCACCACTGTAAGCTTAGCGTCACTTGAAATATTACGCAATATTTGGGGCCTTTCGCTGTTCACTTCGGTTTCTGGTTCTATAGTCCATGGATGCCAATCATCGACGATGCTAGTTAAATTGGAGCAATCAGGGGCATATAGTGCACAAAGGGTATACGCGACATCTGGTTTATCAGCAAATTGTAGTAACTCAAGATCTCCCTTAAAAATCAGTCAATTTTCGCAATAATAATTTTCGTTAAATAAAACTAACTTGAAAGTATCCGTCGTTATCTAAATTGGAGCCAATGATCGTCAATCCAGAAGCATCAATGTGCGATCCGCTTGGTCGATTGAGTTCCCTGGTAATGGTGTGATTACAGTCCAAAATTAACGTAACTGAGTCACCCTTAATACTGAGCCCAATGCGGTGCCACCTGAAATCAAGTGAATGAGATTTCAAATAATTGCAGTGACATTAACCAGTTAAGTGTGTTTGACGACTATATCCGTCATGGAAGAATGGCAGAATTTTGTGACGGATATATCCGTCTGTCATGACATTTTGTGACGGATATATCCGTCTGACACAAAATTCTGCCATTCTTCCATGACGGATATAGGCGTCAAACACACTTAACTGGTTAAAATTGATATTGTACCTGCCATCGTCCAATGACACGTTGAAATCAATCATAGCATACTCGCGTTCGTTATCACTCATATAGTACAGGAATACGTCGCGTCCCAGAACAAGTTGTAGTTCATCGTTACCCTCATCGTCATAAATTCGTAGCAGAGTTGAGGTGACGCCTTCAAACGAATCCATTTTATTACTTGTACTACAATTTTCATCAAGACGATGGTTTTACCTGATTGCATACGAGCTATAATCAGAATCGAAAAGTCCTCCGGAAACGGTGCAAATATATCTTGAGTGCGCAACATCAGTTGAAAGGATGAGGAAAATGTGATAGCAATGTCGCCATTTGAAAAGTTGCCGTTGGTGTTTAGATTTCCGGTTTCTTCACTATTGCCTTGGGAATAGTTGCTGCATCGTCCTGGGACCTTGGTAACACCCTGCTGCAAGGAGAACGCCTCCGTCTGCTTCAAGACGTCAATAACATTTGTTTGTTGTTGTCCTATTGATAGAAATTGGTTTCTCTAATTGCTGAAAATTTGATAAAGTGCGCGTTTCACTTACCATTCGCCGCGTTAATCAAAAGTATTAAAACACTAACCACGAGTTGAAGACATGGAACCAGCCGCACTTTGCAAGAAACATTGCAAATTGTTGAACTTTTGCAATGACACGATGTAAGAAAGAGAGACTCGTGCAATGATGATATAGTTTCCGTAATTTGCATCATTGAAGTCAGCTTTACTAGTGAAATTAAATAAAATGGCAATTGAAGATTAAATTGTGTTGTTAACATAATGATTTTGTCTTATTTTCTTATTTATTTAGGCATATCAGTGCGGATTTATTGACTATATACATTCCTAGGTTTTCCATTTACAAATAACTTAACGCTGTGCCTTATCACCGTTCCTTTCTTAGAGGAACCGTTTCAATGAAGCAAAAATATAAGATTACTGACACTCCATCTACAATTTCTATTTTGCGATCCTGGGACCTGAAATTCATGTCGCGAAACATCGTAATGGCATACAATAAATAGTGCTCAAGATATAGATTTAGAACATTTTTGATTTAGCTGATAAAATATGTAATATGTAATTCGTAATATGTAATATATAATATGTAATATGTAATATATAATATGTAATATGCAATATGCCTATGTAATATGCATATGTAATATGCAATATGTAATATGAAATATGAAATATGTAATAATATGTAATATGTAATATGTAAATTTAGAGTGGTTTGCAGAAAGGTGAGTTAGTAATTAGAAGCCTCAATTCATTTACGCATCAGAATGCCCAAGAAAGATTTTACCATTAATCTTCTTTCAACTGAGATTGATTGAATTAGTATATCGAAGTATATCACATTTCCGACATTGTTATTTAAATATGTCACTTATTTGTATATAAGTAAATATTTAATTCAATCTTGTGAAATTACGCACCTTTCTAACGTAACAATAGTTGAAATTAATCAGCATTTGTGTGACTGATTGCCATTTCATTTACGATGGATTTGAAATCAATTGTATTTAATATTCCCGTAAACCGCACTATTTAATCAACTTTATTATTGTACTTTGACCATTTCAATAAAGAATAGAATTTAATTCAAATCACAACTAGTTATCCTATTATTTATTGCGAGTCTTCTTCACTAGGACATCAAACAACTATTGTTAAAGTAAGTGGAGTGGAGTGGAGTACTGATAAGTTTGCACTCTGCAACTGATGCTGTGTTGAGACTCGATCCAAGATGTTGATGTGGAAAATGCGATCACTGCGAAGTGCATCAAATGCGAAATAAATATTGGATGCATTTTAATAGGTCTAGCAGATGAACGGAATGTCTAAGTAGTGGGTAAGAAATGCCTCGCACACAACCGGACGTTCGGCCATATGGAAAAGTGTTCTAAAGTTTGCTGGAAATTAATTTACCAGCAATGGCTGCAAGACTAATTTGAGTGTTCGAAATGAATAAGGAATCATTCCTATCCAATCATTTCAAAATTCATTTTGAGCATACGGTAGCCATGTAAAACAAATTTGTGAAATTAATTACGGTCAATTATAGTCCCAACTGTTTTCACAGAGACCTTAAGGTCTCTGAGTGATGAGAACACCAACAAATTACCAATTTACGGCATAAAATATGATTGCAATATTTTTTTTCTTATTTATCATTAAAACTGGTCTTAGACCAAACATTAATATTATTCGCATAAATTGGGAATAACGAACAACAAGTGCTCCCAATGGCGCACTTGAATTAGATGGCATAATTATAGTCAACCAAATCAGTTGGCTTCCTTCTCTTCAGCCTTGACCAAATTGGTTTAATGATTTGTTTATAAATAAGCAGTTTGTTGTCTATTGACAATTGAGAATTTCGCCCAAGAAGCCAATAATACTGTTTTAATTTTAGCTGCATTTGAGTTCTTTTTTTTGCAATGTGCCTACGCCATACAAGTTTCTTGTCCAGAGTAAGGCCTAGATATACCACCTCTTCCGATGACTGAATTTGCTCGTTGTTGATGTAAATAGACGAATTGGATTGATGCTTGTTGGTGAAATTAATATGCACTGATTTACTTTCATTTAATTTAATCCTCCATTTTCTTGTCCAGTCCATCACCTTATTGCAAGTCGCCTGCAGTTTATCTGTTGCAGTACCTACATCTTCACTCACTGCTAGAATTGCAGTATCATCAGCAAAGGGTGCCATTGTTGCGCTATCACTTTTTGGTACGTCATTCGTATACAGCAAGTACAAAAAGGGCCCGAGAACGCTGCCTTGAGGAACTCCTGCTTGGATTTCTTTTAGTTCCGAATATGCATGGTCTTGCTTGACTCTGAACAATCTATCACTTAAATACGATTTGAGGAATTGAACAAACTGAGGGCAATAGGGCACGACACTGCAGTATTAACCGATTGCTAACATGCGGACGGGTAGATGGGCAAATAGTAGTAAAACCCAAGCAACGCTGGGTACTCCACTAGTTTTTATACATAGAGATATACATTAGGATGATGGACATAAGCAGGCCTAGAGTTGGAGTTGGCCCTCCCAATGATTTCTGTGGATGTAATTTTTCCATCAATCAGTCCCATTTATGGTAGAGCATATTGCGACCACGACTTTTTCTCGAAACGTTGTCCTGCACTCTTCCCTAGACTGCTAAGTACTAATATTCCTGCTGACATCTAAGCCAGGCACGGCCAACCCGACTCCCCCCCAACTCCCCGTACTTGTCAGACTTCTTCTCTAGGAAAACGTGGTCACTATGGGCAAAATGATTCGCAAGATAGGTTGGTCGTTATTGGCCCAAGACAGTGGACAATCGTAGAATAAACGAAGTCTGTTCGTATATGTGTGGCCCGCAGTTGAATTGGATCCTTTTATGTGCGGTCAACGGGGTCAGGATGCATTTCCAAAGTGGCCCGCGAGTTCATTTGGGTTGGACGTCCCTCTTCTAAGCCAACGCTTTTTGTGTGTGACCGCTTGACTATCGAGTCGGTATTCATAACGATTACTCATGCTTAATATCGCAATTCTGTGTTCAGCCTCTTATTTTAATGGCAATCTATATATCATATAGTCGCCCACAATTCCCGCTATTTCACAATGAAGGGAGCTTTGTGGAAGAACGTAATAAGGTCGCGTCTATTTTCATGCATCCTGCTCCGTCCTTTTCCATTCGATAGCATTATTCAATTTTAATGCAATGGTTGTGCAAACCCTTGGTGTAGATTGTTACAATGTACAATAATCGACCATGGGTATCAAATTCTATTTTTTAATTTTGTAGAAAGATTTCATAACAGATACGACGGTAGCAATTATAAACGTAAGTCGATCATCAAGGTGTATCAATTGTAAATGAGCAACTACCCCTTGCGCAAATTCGCAATTTGTATCTACGAAGCATTTGTTATTTATGAATCATGAACACAAAATTAATGGAGGCAATATAGGCAGAATAAAACTATTTATTTCAATTTAGAATCGCACTTTATACTGCATTTTACTGCCAATTATTACGTTTTTAAATGTTTCTAAATGGTAAAATACACCAGAAAAACAACTGCAAAAAACATTCAATAGAATACAAACGAAAATACAAAACAAAGAATAAATTTGATCCTAAGCCATACGACGGTGCTGTGATTTATGTCTACACGTTGGTTTATTGCATTCTGAAAGCGATTTCGAACAATTGAACATTACTCAAATAGACAAGGAAAACTATTGACTACAGTTTAAAAATGAAGCTTTATTAAATAATCAAATACTTATATAAATAGTGCGACCCGTTTTAATTTTTGAAACGTGAATTATGTTTGTCTCGACATGAAATCAGATGAGAAAATGTTACTAAATCGTCACATTGGGCCAGCTGACTACTCTCGCTTCTTCCATTTCCAATGTTACCATTTATTGTATATTGTAGACAAATTTGATTCATGTGGACGATTGAATAGTTTTGTTACATCCGTATTGGCTCTCAGTATGCAATGTGGAATATAAAAAAACGAGTTGCAGAAATGGGGTGACAGTCAATAGAATAATTATCAATCGAGAAATAAATGGGAAACTATTGGCGATCGGTGGCACGTAGTTTCTCTTCGACAGCTTCTTGGCTAGCCTCGGACAAGTCAGTTGCTTGGATGTACTTTTGCACACCAACCAGTGACTTCTTCAGCGCATCGAAGGAACTGGAACACAGAGATGTCAATGATGGCATAATCGGCATTTTGGGGGCCCAAATCGCTCACCTGGAGTACAGCATCTTCTTCTTGACTTTGGCGGTGTCCGGGCACCAGGACATGAGAAACAGCTTTTGTTTCTTCGACGACTCGGAAGTGCCCTGACATTGGTGCATGTATTCGAAGTCGTACAAGCCATAGCGGCACTCGCCGGCGCCACCCGCCTGAAGATTGGTGAGGAACTGCTCGTACTCCTCGTCGCGGGCGCCAATCACCTCGACGTCGATTTGCCGCTCGTCCTTAATGAAGAAGATCACATAGCGATGCTTCTTATCCTTCTTGATCTCCTCGTAGGTGACTTTGCACGAATCGGACACCGTCACTCCGGATGCCTGAAAGAAAGCGCCATGAGTGCTTCGCTCTGCGGACTTGCTGCAAATGGGTGGAGAAAACCGTCAGTGGAGGTTGGTAGCTCTAAAAATACATCAAGTCGCCGAATCCCACGTGCACAATATAAATTTGTCACAATTTCGGCGTCACCTAAACGCAAACTATGATCATGCCTGCATTAGAAAAGCACAAATGCCATCATTACATCTATTATCGATGCTGTTGATGAGTGCACAGCTCATCTTCGAATATAGCTCAGCTAAGCAGCATTTTCACATCCATAGTGAAAGCCAACTCGGGGCAACACATTGTGGAAGGACAGTACGAATAGGGCAATATGACATCGAGGAAGTGAGCACCTTCAAATACCTAGGAGTAACCATCGCAAATTCGGGAAGCGACGAGATGGAAATAAAAGCAAAAATAGGAGCGACAAACAGCGATATACGCAAATAAACAACTACAGTAAAACCCCGATATAACGAACCCCGATTTAACGAATAACCCCGATATAACGTTTGAAAGTGCTGGTCCCTT
>JAOEHK010000010.1:160516-174173 GCA_025447835.1 Labidoglobus nevermanni
TTTAACTTGATGCAATGATTAATAATACGCTGAGTATTCGTATTTAAACCTCAGCGTTTATCATTGCACCAACATAAATTTAATGCCTTATTTCCTCTGATAACAGGTATATAGGGTTGCCTATCATGCATCACATCATAAACAAGACGAATTCCTTTCGATTTTGATTGATTCTTGCAAAATCATAATAAACTCTTAGTCACAAACATGAATTTATTCCAAATATTATTTAATTGCAAGCAAACAATTAATAATTGTGTAAATTGATGTGAGATAACACCACCAGATGGCGCAGTGCGTAAACATGGCTGTGTGCCTTGTTGATGGTTTTCCACGTTTTGCATCAAAACAATCGTGAAGACATTCGTCAACTCGCTGTTCAATTGTTTCTGGAAGAATTAGCATCTTAGTCCACCAGTCATTGTTGGTTGTCAGGTGACAGCTGGGTGGTATTTGCAACTGTCCGTTCTTGGTGCAATGGCGCAGCAGAAGAACATGCCCAAGGACGGGCAAGTGATAATGGCGATAATGAAGGAGATGGGCATCAGCGAGTATGAGCCGAAGACGGTGATTCAGCTGACGGAGTTCGTCTACCGCTACGGATCGACGATTCTGGAGGAGGCGCGCCAGTTTACCAACCACTGCAACAAGAAGACGCTGGAGCTGGACCACGTGCGGCTGGCGCTTGGCCTGCAGAACGAGTGCACGTTCACGATGCCTCCGGCTCGCGAAGTCGCTCTGGAGTGCGCGAGGATGAAGAACAGCTCGCCGCTGCCGCTGATGAAGCCGCCGTGCGGGCTTCGCCTGCCGCCTGACCGCTACTGCCTAGCATCGCCCAACTACCTGCTGAAGACGAGCGCCAAGCGGAATCCGAAGACGTTCGCGACGAAAGCGAGCATCGTGAAGCGCACGAACATCGGGATCGTGAAGCAGGCCGTCAGCATCACGCGCGCCCCGCAAAAAGCGCCCAATCCCAGCCTACAGCAGCAGAAGATGATTCTCAAGCCGAAGATTCAGATCACGCAGAACATTCAGCTGCAGAAGTCAGCGGTGAAAGCTGAGAGCCCCATGGACGTGCAGGAAGCAAGCATGAAGCGGAAACGCGATGACAATGACGAGCAAGACTGCGCTTGAAGCGAATTGTTGTTTATACTGTGAATATCCTTGAATCGCATCAAGAAATGCATTGTTTTCTTAATTAGTTCATAGTTTATTAATTCCCCGATGAATTCGGGAACAAAAACAATGCTCTAGGTGAGGCTCGAACTCACAACCCCGGCATTGCTCACGACTACTGTCTTATAAGTACCGTGCGCTAACCAATTGCGCCACTAGAGCGATGGAGACAGATGATGATGTTTGCTGCTTTCAGCCAGTTGCGTTCGATCCTTGACGATATCCTTAAAGTCCTTGCCTTACAGCTGATTATTTCAAAATAACAAACCGTGATGACGTGCGCCACAATAAACTGATTGCTACAGGATGAGCTGGTTTGATACGACTGGTTTCGCCAGCATCGCGAAGACGGCCCTCAAAGAAGCTCAAAGGACCATCGACAAGGCCCTGGACATTAAGGACGAGAGCACGATTACCACGACCACGTCAGCACCCGTTGATACCAACTCCGAGGACTTCTTCAGCTCCTGGGGTGTTGCGCCAACCGGAGCCGATGCGAAGAAGGCAAAACCCAAATCTGAGGACGCGGATCTATCCAGGACCAAGTCGTCTATTTGGGGCTCGTTCACAGGCTCCTTCTTCGATGCAGCGACTCCTAGTATAGCCACGCACTCATTCGCTAGTGATAGGAGCGGGTCAATCGAAGGTCTGGATGATTCCGCTGATCCTGGCGAAGAGCGGTTCACCGAAAGCAAGCTGGTTGTGCAGCCGAGTGACCCCAACTCTGATGGCCAGCAGGTGGAGGACACCTCCACAAGATCAGGAGTCAACGAGCAGCTTCAGAGTCCTGATAGTATTGAAGTGATTCATTCAGACAGTTGTCAAACAACTCCAGAATCGGATCGCATTTCCACCGCGTCTATCGAAGTTTTAAGTAGTCTAGCAAGTCCTAGTTCAATTGAAGTAATCTCCAAATCGACAGAGTAAGACCGGAGAAGAAGCTGTAGAAGCAGAGTCTAGTCTAAGTATGAATTTGCAGGTGCTTGGAAACACCTGATAGCATTGAAATCATTCCGGAGGATTCGGATGATCGAAGTCAAGAGGATTCGGTATCGGAATGTACGCAGAACACGAGTTACGAAACCGTTTCAGCTAGAAGTAAATCCTCAGCAATATCTGGCGTGGATTTGCAAGCGGATGGCGATGGTGGGATGAAGGAAGTGCCTATTACCCGAGCACCAAGTCGATGTGGTTTGCACCTACCCTTGCATTCCGCACACGTCACAAATGTGATTGATATTCCGCAAGTTTGTCAAAGCACGAATTTATCAGACACCGAGGACTCGTCAGTGACTCTGACCACCAGCGGCGAGAACTTGATGGAGAGCAGTAGCGACACGAGCACGGCAACAGACAGCACTGCGAGTTCCATGTACCTGAAGAGCATGCTGGCAGATGCCATGCACGAGAAGCGCGAGCCGCCCGAAATCCAGTTGATGGACTTGACCCAGAGCATGCTGGGCGAAAGCTCGGACGGCAGTCTCTTGCAAGACCTCTCAATCTCGCAGCTAGACATGCCACCCAGGGAGGCGTCGCCGCTGAGCTCCGAGAGTCGCTCGGACCTCGTGAAAGTAGGCTCGGATCAGACCTCCGGCCACACCTCTGGCGATGAGATCGAAACGACGACGACGTCGTCGGACATCGAAGTGATCTCCAGCCCAAATGGCGATTCGAGCAGCACGCAGAGTCGACACAGCCCGATGAAGCAGGCTGTTGGCAAAGCAGCGAAGAGCGACGGCCAAATCGACGTGCTGCTCAGCAAAATGACGATGAAGAAGATGATGGAGCATCATCGAGACCTGTCGGAAGCGTCAAGCATCAGCGAGGAATGCGAGATTGATCGGCTACTCAAGCACTTGGCGGAGGTGAGCGAGATCCTCGAGATTCGCGAGAGTAAGCTGGTCGAGACGTCGCGGAAGCTGTCCGAGGTGCAAGAATTGAACGTCGATCTGCAGCAGCAATTGGACATGTTCGCGAACCAGCAAGTGCACTCCGCCGACATGTCGCAGGTCACCGAGAAGTACGCGCAGCGATTGTCGGCGCTGGAGAAGAAGTTTCAGCAGGCGATTCGCGAGAAGGACGTGCTGAGGAAGCAGCTGGACCAGTGTCGGGAGGACAACGCCACGCGAATGAGCAGGAGCGAAATGGATGGCATCCTCGAGGAGAAGGATCAAACCATCAAAGAGCTGAGAGAGGAAGGCGAAAAGTTGTCCAAGCAGCAATTGCAGCATTCCAATATCATTAAGAAGCTTAGAGCGAAAGAGAAGGAACATGAACAGACAATCAAGCATTTGAAGTCAGTTGCGCTTCCAATCCATTCCTGAATGTTCAATAACTTAACGAATCTTGTTTAGGGAGTCCGTTGAAGATCTATCCTCCGAAACCGAAAGGCTGAAACGCTCGCATTCGGCGAAAGAAGAGGTAGAACGATCGCAAATTGAAGCAATTCATCAGCTCACAGCAATGAATAAGAGAACTAAGTACGAATTGGAACAAGTACAAGGAAACTATGACGATTTGGTGGAGAAACATAGCACAATGAAGAAATCGCTTGCAGCGGCTAAGAAGGAGCTGGTTGATAAAAATAGAGCCAGTACGGAACTGCAACAGCGTGAGCAACTTCTGCAAACGCTAGAATCGTCCAAGCGGCTGACGGAGTCGCAAAATGAAGAGGTAAGAATAGGTTTCCGTCGAAAACGCCGCCTTTTCAGTCGCAATCTTCACAGATCTTGAATCAATTGGAAGATATGCGCTTAAAAGTCCGCAAGTCCGACGAAGATTCGCTGAGCAAAGCGCAGAAATTCCGCGCTGAGAATGCGGAACTGATGCGGCTTTTAGAAAACGCCGAATCGCGCAATGAAGAGCTATCCCAGTCCATTCTGGAAACAAGTAAGCCGCTTGTGAGGCAATTAGAATCGCTGCAAGCTGCGCACAACATGCGAGTGATGAATTTTGAGAAAATTGAGCAAGACTTGAATCTGAAAATAAGTACGTTTCAATGCAGAACACGTTTCGGTTTTAACATCTCTCGTCTTCCTCAGACCAACTTCAGAGCAAACTGCAGAATACGTTAGAATCATCGAAATCAATAAAAGACGAGAATGCAATGTTCAAAAGTCGACTTTCTTCCATCCAGGCCAATGTGGAGGTGATAAATATAGAAAATGAGCAGTTGAGGATGAAAATTGACCAACTGACCACAGAGCAAATGATGAAGAAACAGGATTATTCCATGTAGGTTTAGTTGCGTTTAACACAAACAAGTCAAAAATGTATTTTTCAGAGAAATTGACGATCTAAAAGAACAACTCGCGCTTGAAACGAAGAAAACAGCTTCGCAGCAGCTGGAAATTGAGAGTTTACATTACAACATGAACGTGGAGCGATCGAATCATGAAAAGGAGATGGCTAAAGTAGGTGGAAATGTAGGCAAATCGAATCATTCTTCGCCAGACTTGGTTGCAGCGAATCCTAGTCGACATTCTCATTCGCCTACTAATAGTATCGAGCGCGTATCGATTGCAGAGTCAACAGCAAGTTCTTTTTGGCCGGTAAGTTCGCCTTAGTAGTGGCAATAAGCGAATCATGCAAATCTGTCCTTAGGATGAAAACATTGGCATAAACGCTGTATCACGATGTACAAACATGTTGGAAATGCAAGTACTACAAACAAACTTAAAGCAGAGAGACGGAGACGTTCAGCAATTGCAATGGGAATTGAATCGGCGAGAGCACGAGCGCACTTTGCTCAACACTGAGATTTCGCAGTTAATTAGCAAAGTGGAGGACATGGAAGTGAGGACGAGTAAATTAAGTAGCGTCGAACGCGAGCTCGCTGAATTGAAGCAGCAATATGAAACTCTATGTCAGTTGTTCGGGGAGAAAGTGGAAGAGAACGAAGAATTGAAGATGGATCTAGTCGACGTCAAAGATATGTATAAAGCACAAATCGACGAATTGTTACAACAAAGTGGCTCTTGTCTCTAAACGATAAACGCAATTGCAGAGATGAATCGAATTTGTTTGATTTCAAGAGATTGCTAGGAAGAATGCAATTTTTCCATGAATGAATATACAATTAGCCAGCTTAGCATTCTATATATATTTAAAGACAACGCTCTTCTTATCAGGGACCGTTTGCAGCTCGATTTTCACTGGGCATTGAATCCAAAAACTTAGCATTTCCTCAGTGTAGCCGAGGAGGAAGTAAAATTTCCTCGCTGTGATGCTCTGCCTTACAATGGCAGCAATTCGCACCACATTGTGCTGCCTCTTGATAATGATCTCGCTGAGAATCAAAGAATGCCATGTACCCGTCATAAATTTCCGTATAAACAAGTCTTCAACGGCGATTTCAGATGTGCGCAGTCCTCCTTCAACACTGGCTGAAAGTTGAACCGTTGTCCGTGTATTTTTACACTCTGTGATTTACTTACAAGTGTTCCAGGAATTCCAGGACTTCCTGTGGGCGATTTGATGTGGTGGGTTAGCCATTTCATAAGTTAGAGGCAAATCCTTCCTTGGCGTAATACGATACCGTCCAATCTGCACTTTGTTGCATACTGGTGTCGAATGGATGGCCTTCACTTGAATTAAAGGTATGAGACGCTTCTGAAAGTTCTGCAAATCAATTTCATTTACTATTTTCGACCAGTTTGTTTTAATTACTGAGGGAATTAACCAGGAAGGATTCATCTTCAAACGTTGCTCTTAGGTTAAGTCGATGGTGTTTTCATAACATTTCAGAATGCTTTTTGAAATGGATTTAGAAAACTTGGATCAGTTACCCCACGGTGTTGGTATGGCATGGGGCTTACAAGTAATAAATTAGCAAAGCAATGAACTGTATATTAAACACAATCTTTACAGAGATTGAAACAGCATTATCCACTCGAAGACAAACTTCCGGACAACAACGTCAACAAAAGTCGTTTTATTGCAAAGTGGCTATCCGAATCTACAGCAGAGGAATTGTCGGAAAACGAAGGGATTCCCCGAAATGAAGCTGAAGCCACAACTTCCTTATCAGCTATGGGCTTAAATATTTATCCGGAAGGGTGGAAGAAAATGGGCGGTATTAGTATAACTTCATCTTCAAAGAAAGCTCCATTCCGACCTATGCCATCAGCACTTAATTCCCCTGACACAGAAACTACAAAGCACGAGGAAGAGAAGGAAACCTCAGTTGTCCAAATACCTCGATCGAGGGTCGTAAAACAAGATTTCCACGTTGTTTCCCAGGTGAAAAAGCACAGCAACACAATAGATAAAATCTGCACTTTAGTTCACGGTCTGAATGTGCCTCGATTACCCAAAGATCTTCATAGCAGCAATTTGAATGTTGCTGTTCAAAATGCGTTATCAAATGTAGAAAAAATGATACCAACGGAAGTAGAAAGCTATGGGTGGCAAGGCATCCTTCGGGGAGACAACGTATGCTTAATTCACGAACAACGTCCGGGCAAAATCACCACGATTGTAGCACCATTGTGCAGTTTAATGCTAGAGGCCGATGGATTGTACAAACAACTGCCAGATTCGAAAAATAGTCCTTTAACTATCGTTTTAACTAACAATGACAGCATCTCCTCGAAGTTCTTTACGAAGTTTCATAAAATTCTGCAAGAAACGGCGATGAAGAATTCGGTATGGAGTGCTCACTTGCCTCTGAATCAAGACGAAATCAGCGAAAGATTCGAAAAGCATTTCTACCCGACAGAAGTCCTGATAACGACTGCAGATACCCTCATCGAATTGCTCAACTTGGAAGTTATCAGCTTATCTCGTTTGTGCCATTTCGTTGTTGATAATATCGATATCATTGCCACATTGTATGCGCAACAATTTCAAGACATTCTTCGCTTAATTGACGAAGTGGTTTCCAATCGATTGCACTACAATGAAGTGCAATTCATTTCCACCTCGCAGATGTGGGTGCCGGAACTTGAGCAACTAGTTGGCACTTTAGAAAAGTTCCCGTTGCTGATTTTCGGAAATGCGAAGCAAGCTGCAATTTACGCGAAAGCCGAGTTCCATTTGGAATATTTGCAATCGCACTTGAAGCCTGAGAAACTTGCGAAAACGCTCAAAGAATGCGATTGCACAAATCACAGATGCATAGTCTTTTGCAATATGGACGATCTTCCCCTAATCAAGCAATGCTTGAGCTTGGCCGGAATATGCTTCGATACAATTCATGAAGAACTGCCGAATTGCAAGATTCACGATGTGCATTCCTCCTGGAACAGTTCCTTGAATGGGAATCATTTCGGTAAGTAATCGCTGATCGTGATCGATAAAACTTGATGTATCGCGTACTTTTCAGTACTGCTAGCGACTGATCAAACTTTAAGATTGTTGCACGATGGATCATTAGCAACTTTGCTAATCAATTATTCATTTCCTTCGGAATTGCGCAAATTTACATTACGCCTTACCACAATGCTAATTAACTATGAAAGCCCATTCACCCCTGTGAGCAATTCACAAACATCTTCACGGCGCATTTTTACATTCGTGGACGAAAAGACACTCGCTCTATACCCTGCCCAGTCCAAGTTCTTCGATCAAACAGGCATTGAAATTCCTCCGCAATTGCAAAATGCCTGCAAAGTAAGTATTTCCCTTCGATGCCACGCAAAATCGAATACAAATTACTTTTAGGCATTCATAGCGCAAAAAGAAATGGCAAAAATTGCGAATAATGTACCATTATGCGCGAAATTTAAGAACAGCGGCTCTTGCACGTTCTTTTCATGCCATTTCCGGCATGCCTTTTCCAGGCAACTGGATGTCCCGGCATTGCCTTTTAAACAGAGCGGAAGGGTGCGCGGAAAGCTGATCGAATACCTAGCTCCCAATCATTTTTTGGTCAAGTTTGAAGAATATTATAGAGCGAATGGAAGCACGGAGCATTTGAAAAACAACGCAAATTTGGTATGCGCTGCTTTGCGTTCGTGCGCAGACTTCGAAACCGCTGAGTTGCTGGAAAAGGGACAAGTAGCGCTGTACCATCACGACCAGGAGACCTTCCGCTGCGTTATCTACAACATTAACAGCGTCAATGTGAAAATTTTGGGCGTAGACAATGCAAGCAAGCGAAGTTCAGTACTGCCAGAAATGCTGTTCAAACTGCCGCAGAGACTGCGATCTCTTCCCCAGAGCATCTTCGAGGTCATCATCCCGAACGTGAAGCCGCCGTTCAAGGAATCCGTGTGGAATGCGAATACCAAGTCGCGCGTCTATCAGCAATTCAGCAGGTTCAATTGGAGGATATGCGAATGCGAAATCGACGTCGTGCTCCAAAACCAGCACACCATTTGGGCGAAAGATTTGCATTTCATCAATGAGCAAATGAATCCATCACATCTGTTCTCGCTGGTCACATTCCTGAGGCAGAAAATGCTCATGGACTACAATGAGGAGAACATTGAAACTCTTAAGAAGGCGTGGTATTGATCGGGACGAATAAGCAATAGAAGAACAATGAATGAAGAAACAATGCTATGATTTTAATGTTGCTACAGTTTGTTTGCTACTTTTATTATTTTCCTCAATTATAGTGTTTTAGGAATTCTATTTTTGCACGCAGTTATCCATAGCTATCGGATCAAACAAACGTTATAAACAATAACGACGTTCAATTTTCCAATTGATTAAAAGTATAATTTGACAATGTATCGTTCCAATGCGCCCTCAAATGCTCCAGATCCTGTAGAAGACAACGTAAGATCCCTCTTCATTTGGAATAGTATTGTTATCCGGAGTTTTGATTGCAGACCCCGTTCAGTCGACGTCGATGGAAATCCTACTGGGAATATGTGTTAACAAGTGTCACATTTTCGGTATTCCAAGCGAATTACATGGTCAACATTGATATGTTGACTGATAGTATGGCAGTGGTGGCTTTTTCGCAACGAATTCCGATATCTGTATAAATTTTCAGATCATATTGAGTTTATTATCTTCGTGGTATGCGTTGTCTTGATTTGCATTCCGATTCAATACATGCAGATTGCAATTGGGCAATACGCGCAATGCAGTTGCATGAAGCTGCGAAATCTGTGCCCTTTGGCCCACGGATTGGGATACGTGTACATTGTCATCACTTATTTCCGTCTTGTACTAGACGCGGCTTTAGCAGGGGACTCTTTACTGTATTGCTTCAATTGCTTGCAAGTCTTGTTGCCGTGGCTGGGATGCGAAGGCAAGGAGAATTGTTGGTACGATAGCGAATGCCCTAAGAAGCCTTGCTTGAATTCGACAATGAAGTTGGCGGCGCATTATCATTGGAAGTACGCCTTGGGATGCATGCGCCTTCATTTTTCTTTACTTTCGCTACCTTTTCCAGCCAAACCTATATGCAAGGGATTCGCGAATACAGCGAATTAACAATGCCAGATTGGCGGAGATTGGTCACAATCAGTTCGATGTGGCTGGCTATCCATTCCATCCTCTATATCACGCAGGGATTCCTCAATAAACTCATTCGCATTTTCTTCTACTTCACCTACTCCCTGCGATTGCTGATTCTCTTTATTCTCGTTATCACAAATGGCCATCTTGGCACTGGTTTCAGCTACATTGTGAATATCACAGTAGAGACCACATCATATTTGGTATTTCAATTCCTTTCAAATATATCCCATATCCTTCATAACTTGACATTTCTTGCAGATGTGGGCCCGATCCGTTATGGCTGTAATTTCCTATATGTGTCTTGGCCGTGGAGGGATGATCCTTTTGGGATCTTTTTTTCCGCCCTCGAGCCCAACTGGAATCCTCACAGTTGTGAGTACAATTTTCAGTTCGATTATGTATGGAATCAATGGGCTGTTGTACTACGTGTCTGTGGCATTGCTTGTTAATGTCGCTGGCTTAGAAAAAGAGAAGAATTCCGCGAATGTTTGTGGGAGCCTCAAGGAAAATGTATTGCTGACCATAATTCCGTCTGCTTTGGGATTTACAAGTGCGCACATTGCGCTTGCTTTCAATTTCTTTCATTTGCCACTTTTGTCGTTTTAGCCGCAACCCAGTTTTGGTCTTTCTTTTACTTTATATCATTGTGGACTCAGGCCACAGCCCATGTCACTTTGGGCTTGCGTGTCCTTGAATTGAGTTTGTGGGATACGTTCCCGTCCTTGCACAAATATCGCAAATACATATTGGTTGCATCGTTTCTATTCAGCGTTATGATGACGACAGTGTTTGTTTCAACGGTACCGCAAACTGCTCTGCAATTTCATTTTCCAAATGATTGCCTCCCCTGTCTAGGGTTTATACCTGTTTACAACAATTCACTTCTCCTACATCCTGATTCTATTGGAGACCTTGGTCACATTGCTCTTCGTGTTTGTTGTTGCATGGATATACGGTGTACAGAAACTTTGCGACGATATTCATTTTATTGTTGGAACACAGCCTGCCAAATATTGGAAAGTTAATTGGTACATTAGCCCCCTTGTCCTTACTGTAAGTGCATTGTTTAAAACACCCTTCCAGCAGAACTAAAAAGAATCTTCATCTAGCTTGCCTTCACTTGCTACCTACTAGATGTTGGCCCTACAATGGAAAGGTTGCTTGATCATCAAATGTTTGTGCTCGCCATCATTCTGAGCGTTCTAAGTTTGGCCGTATTTTTTGCAATCATAGAGTTTTTCCGCTATGTTAAACGAAAGGCAAACACGCATTTAACCAGTTATGAATCTTTCGTAGTCATTGTTATTTCTAGAATTTAACCGGCTTGTTCCTGAGCACTGATCAATGGGGACCCGAAAGCAGCGAAGATCGCCGCATGAGGAAAATATTTAATCCTAGGAAGGAAATCAAATCGCGCAGACGTTGTGAAACATGTCCCCATAAATGTTTACTTCACAGTCAAGTAAGAGATGCAATAATTGCTTCCAAACGCTGCTAAAAGCAATTGCTCTAGCTATTAAAAGAAATGAAAGCTAGAGAAGAGGCCATTCTTTCAAAATCAGCGCACAAAATCAAGAAGACAGACGCAAAAGAAGAAGAGGCTGAAGTCACTGCATAATTTTACATGAAATTTTCTATTATATCTACGACATTTGTTGGAAAATGCATCGCAAACACGCGAGGTACTGCTTTGCACCACATTTTACTTCATTCTGGCACACACCAGAACACTTGGATATTCCAAGTTAGTCGTTAGATAACTTTGTTTATGTTTGCATCGATTTAACAAACTTCCAACAAGTTATAAAAGCTGAGGAGTTGGAATATATCGCAGTTGTGCTGAGGTAATGTACAGGGACAGCAATCATTCCCCACGTGAAAAGAGTACCAGTGGAAGTTGTTTCCTAGCACGGCCCAAAATGGGCGCCCTCAAGAACTTATATTCTGCATTGAATTCAAAATACCCCAAGTCCCCAATAAGGCATGAGAAGAAGAAACGCAATAAGTAAGTGTATGCAATTCTATCGATTTTAGCCTTCGCTCCTTTCCTTCACTTGCAACAAAGTGAGTCATTCGAGCGAGTTACATTCCGAACTTTGTTCTTGCTACAACTCGCAGGAAATGTTCTCCAAGTGCGAATAAAATGGAGTACAGTCGGAAGAAGCCGGATTATGCTGAGACAGCTTATCGTGAAGCTGTGGGTCGTCTGCGGATATTTCTTGCTGAAAGTTATTCGCCCAGACGAAGGACCTGCAGCAGAGATATGGCTAATACCAGCGCCGGGGAAGAAACGGATAACCAGAGCGTTATCAGTGTAATAAGCAGGAGCAGCAGGTACCCAGCATTCAATCCTCCTGCACCCCGGAAGTTGAATCCGCTTTCTAGCCAGACCATCGATACCAAGTAAGTTAATTTGAGTGCGATATGTTCACACTCTTACATTGCAATATCAACAAAAAGGGATCGATTTGATACTTCCCCGGAACTCGCTGCCTTCATGGATCGACAGGAAGACTATATCGAACAGTTGGAGCGCGAGTCCCGCTTTTGTCGAGAAGAGCTATCTGCCCTACTCGGGAAAGTAAAAGAAGTCATTCAAGAGAATGACAGTTTGCATGAGATGCAAAAGAACAAGCTGCTGAAATCCGTGCTTGATCAATTCGAGACGGAAACCGAGACTGATAACAATGGCAGCGCCATCAAGGTCGTCAGCAAATCGCGGCAAAAGCGTGCTAATTGGGAAGGCCCTTCTATTGTCTACGAGTCCCGGATATCCGAACTGGAGGCGCAACTAACGCAGGCGAGGATCGACTTGAGGAAGGCGACGGAGGAGAAAAGTGTCGCATATAAAAAGTACTCCGATTCCGACGAGTACAACGACGCCAGGAAGCAATTGGAAGCGGCGCAAAGTGAAAAGTCCATGCTTCAGGAAACAGTCACGAAGCTACAGTCGGCCCTTAATCTCTTACGTGATAAGGAGCATTGCAGCACGGGACAAGTGAAGAGGAGTCTGGACATTGCCGAGCAGGCCCAATACGAAAAGAACACGGCCGAACATGAAATTCGCCGCCTGAAGGATGAATTGGAGAGGCAGCATGGAAAATTGCGCGACTCTATAAATGAGCAGAGTCGCCGCGTTGCAGACGAACGCGCTAACGTGGAGCGCAGATATTCGCAGCAAATCGAACAACTGAGCAGCGAATTGGGCGTTCATTGGGAACAGAGCAACAAGTTGCAAATGGAGCTGGATAAGCAGAAGCGCGAAAACACCGACATGCGGCGGGAGGTAACTCAGAAACAAGCGCTCATCGACGAGCTGAGAAAGGAAATGCAGAATAAGATAAGTAAGTCGATAGCTAAGTGCCTAAAAGGATGAATGGTTCATGAATGCGCAATTTTAGTCACACTACAATCAGATATCGGTATCAGCGGCGCGGAGAAATCAGCATTGGAGCAGCAGATCGCATCGCTTCAGATGGCAAATGAACGCAGCGAGCGCCAGGGAAAGCAGGAAGCCGCCAGATTGCACGTGGAAATGCAGTCCTTGCGTCAACGGCTCGATCGCGCTGACGCCGACCTCATCCATAGTCGGCGCGAAAACGTGCGCTTATCCGATCAGATTGCTTCGCTTGAGAAGGAAATCAACATGAACAATGCGCTCGTAGATGAGAAGAGTAAGATCATTGCGCTGCCAGCGCCTAAAGCGCTGCAAGAGAAAGAACGCGATGATACATCCTCAAAGATCCAGCAACTGGAATCGAAGCATGGTAGGTGCGCCGGAACAAGTTCGCTTCGATGTGTTGTCCATGAGTTGATGGATTGTCATTGTTGGTTGCAGCGGCCACGGTGGCCGAACTCGAGGGAATGATCCAATCGCAGAATCAACTCATGGACAAACTATCCGCTGAGTGTCATGCACTAACGCAGAAACTGGACGAGTCCAGCACGCGCCATAAGTAAGGCATTTATAATGGTTACAAAGAAATTTTATTTGTTTCAAAAAGTTGAAAATATTTGTCACAAATTGCGACGCGTTTCGACATACAATGTCTTCTTCAGGCAG
>JAOEHK010000010.1:187283-201779 GCA_025447835.1 Labidoglobus nevermanni
TAACGTCGTTTTCCCATGGTCCACATGCCCTATTGTCCCTACGTTTATATGCGGCTTGCCAAATGCTTCTACTACTTGTGCCATAATTTAAACTTTTCTACCTAAAATACAAATACATCAATAAATAATATATTGATTTTACAAAAATACAACAAAAAAAGAGCGGATAGTGGGATTCGAACCCACTCCACTAGCTTGGAAGGCTAGAGCTCTACCAATTAAGCTATACCCGCGCAATGGAGGAGGTAGGATTCGAACCTACGTACGCTTTCGCGGACAGATTTACAGTCTGTTACCTTTAACCACTCGGTCACTCCTCCACAAAAATTTGTTAAGAAGCCAGTATCTTAACTTAATCTTTTATCATTTTCAATGATAAATACCTAAAACTAAAAAATCAAGCACTTGCTTGATTAAAATCATGCAGACTTTATTTTATATAACTCAATATTACTAATAAAGTGCCCAAACAAGTAATGTGAATCGTGCGTACCTGGCGCTTCTTCCGGATGGTATTGTACAGAGAAGACTGGATGATCCTTCATCATTATTCCCTCTATACTATTATCAAATAGAGAAATATGAGTAACCTCAACATTACTTGGAAGAGAGGCTGGATCAACAACAAAACCGTGGTTTTGGCTGGTGACCTCAATTTTTTCGCTACTTATATTATAAACTGGATGATTACTTCCTCGGTGACCAACATTCATCTTGACAGTTTTTGCTCCCAAAGTAATCGCGAGTAATTGATGACCCATGCATATGCCAAGAATTGGTATTTTAGATTTTATAATAACATCTATCTCTGGAATCACACTTTCTCCTATCTCTTGCGGATCACCAGGACCATTTGAAAGCACTATACCATCTGGACGCATACTTAATATTCTTTGAGCAAAACCTCTATCTGGCTTAATCAGTTCAACTACGCAACCAAGTTCTATTAAGCGCGAAACTATGCTAGACTTTACACCGAAATCAACTATTATGACTTTATATCTGCCAACATTTTGGATCCCAGTGTCAGCTACGTGTACGGCAGGAGATGCGTTAATGTCATTATTTAAATTGACTTTATTGGTTATTCCCATTCCACTTATAGGTTTGTATTTACTCAATTCATTTAATAAATCCTCTATTACCCAAGTAGCTTGACCACCATAGATTCCAGCGTTACATACTGCAGGATAGGTTAGTGAGCATATCATTCCATTTTGATACCCATGCTTTCTTAAGTGTCTCGTCAAGGCCCTAGTATCAACCCCTGATATTCCAACCACATTATTTCTCTCTAACCAGTCGTTTAAACTTACATATGAAGAAGGGTGAGACATAGGAGAAAGTTCACGCATAATCGCACCACTTGCAAAAATTTTCTTTCCTTCATTATCTTTGTTATTTATTCCAATGTTACCAATATGAGGAAAAGTGAACGTTATAATTTGATCAGCAAAAGAAGGGTCCGTTATAGTATGCTGATAACCAGTCATACCAGTGGTAAAACAAATCTCGCCTATGCACTTGCCTTTCTTACCCACTGACTTTCCTAAAAAGTACTTGCCATCTTGTAAAACTAAAACCGCATCCCGCACTTAATTCTCTCTAACTGATCCAAAACAGTATATAAGGATTCGAAACAATACGTAACTCTTTCTAAAATTTTAAACTTAACTATAAATCAATAAAGAATAACATGAAAAAATTTTTAATATACTAGACTTCCTGCATTTTGCAGCGCCCCAGCCGTGAAACGAAGAAATTACTTGACAAACCTCGTCAATCCCATTATCATGGCCTATAAGGGTATTTCTGACTCAAAACTTGTTTTTGATCCGCGCGGGTTCAATGACAAAAATTTAGTAAAAAACTTAAGAATTTATTGGGGCTGCATGTCTTTTAAATTTTTTCACATTCAGCCAAATCGCGCTTAAACTAAGCGTCAGTACATTATTATAGCGCCAATTTACATTATTAGAGGGTCAAAACTCGCACCACGGGGATTCTTTTGCCTTTTTTTTGCTTGGTAAATTTCTTAATATTTATGGCTAAAGGTTCACCAACAACCGCCACTTGTTAGCGGCTGAGATACCGTAGCTTTATGAGGTAAAAAAACCTAGCCTGTACTAGCATTTCCTATAT
This sequence comes from Labidoglobus nevermanni, assembly GCA_025447835.1. Taxonomy (NCBI): domain Eukaryota; kingdom Metazoa; phylum Arthropoda; class Insecta; order Coleoptera; family Staphylinidae; genus Labidoglobus; species Labidoglobus nevermanni. The sequence continues at coordinate 189,426 of JAOEHK010000010.1, forward strand.
ATTTTTAAAACTATTATAAAGACTTATTAATTAAATAATATAGTTATACAAATTTGACATATCATTAAAACATTGATAAACTAATATATATATTAAACAATTAGTGAGGTTTTTATGTTAAATAATATTGTAAAACAAGCCAGTAACTGGGATACAAAAGCGCTATCCAAGATATTTAATGAAAAAAAGTTTAGTAGATCATCTGATGGTGATAAAAAAAAGTATAGAAACTATCTTTTAGATCTGGTTTCAGAAAATTCTAATAGGGGTTATCACGAAAGAGATGTAGTAACTCTGCCAAAAGAAATAATACCTGATAATGTTACTTTGGATACTTTTACTTTTGCTTATAAGAAAGACCCTTCAATTTTACCGATTTTGTTGAAATACTTTACTCATAAAAGTTTACTAAAAGAAGCAAAAGACGACTTGGATAAGATAAATCAAAAGTTGCAAGGTGTAATGAATGAGCAGCTAAAAAAGCTACAGGACGAGCAAAGGCTATTACAAGAAGAAATAGCTAAGTTAATTGATAAAGAAATGGATGCTGAACAGGCTAAAGTATTCGCTATAAATAGTAAAAAAATAACTGAAACTTCATCTGACATTGAGAAAATTAAGCTATATCAAAAAGACATCAAAAACCTTCTCAATGGTGAAAAAGTGACAATTAGGGCTTATCCACAGGAATATTACTCTATATTAAACGATGAACTTACAAAAATGATGGAAGAAAAACTAAAAGCTTATGCGGAGGACAATAAGGCTGATGTTGAAAAAACATATCAAAGCCTTAATAGTAGAGCAGAAAAAATTACAAGAATAAGAAATATGAAAAATGTGCTGCTACCTTCCGCATACATGGCCATTATCATACCAGGTACTCTAGTAATGGGTCTTGGCATGTTTTGTATGGGAGTACAGCATGGACCACAACCCAGCTTTTTATTCCCTATGGTTGATATCACAATTTTTTATATATTACCAATTATGCTATCAATCTCTGTCGCATTATTCGCAGCAGCAGGTGTAGCTCACTTAGTAAATAGGAGCTGTGAGCAAAGTTTTGCGAAGGAAGTGGAAAACCTTGTAGAAGAACAAAGGCATATGGATGAAGTAACTATCAAATCACAGGAGCAAAAAAACTTGCTGATGTGAAAGGGTGATAAAGAAAACAGGCAAAATAAGCTAAATATATATCTGTTCAGCCAACTGCTCCTAAACTGCTTGGCTGAATGGATACTGTGAGCAATCTGTTGTAAGATTTTAGCTATAGAAAGCGTAGCGTCGCAACAAATTTACTTATTTACCTCTTTACACTTAAAACCGCAAAAAATGTCGTATCTTTTTGAGAAGAATGTTGAAAAGTTAACACATTACGGAAAGAAATTGAAGATTTTTGGGCACATAGTTAGGCACGAAAGGTCGTATGTAAAGCTGGTTAAAGTAGGCTATTGCAGCAGGTTTCGCATTATACCAAATTAGTATAGAGAAAGGTTCGGACAAACGAAATGGTGGGCCTGGGAAGAGTTGAACCTCCGACCTCACGCTTATCAGGCGTGCGCTCTAACCACCTGAGCTACAGACCCCTGATTTATCTAAGCTGAAGCTTGCATATTATTTACAGGCAAGATATCAATAAAAGTCTTCTTGTTTGCTGACCTTCTAAAACTAACCCAGCCTTCTACTTTAGCAAAAATCGTATGATCTTTACCCATACCAACATTCCTCCCAGGATGAAATTTTGTACCCCTTTGACGAACAATTATGTTACCAGGAATAACTTTTCCGTTCTTTTTTATTCCCAACCTACGACCCGCGGAATCTCTACCATTACAGGAACTACCACCTGATTTTTTAGTTGCCATATCTTACCCCTTACTTTTGAAGATTAATTTCATTGATACGAAGCACAGTTATATACTGCCTATGACCAGTTTTCCTACGATAATTTTTTCTTCTCTTCTTTTTAAAAATTATAATTTTCTCTCCTCTGCATTGCTCAAGCACTTCAGCTTTAACGGTAGCATTAGGTGAATGAGATAACCCGTTGTCTGAAAGGCAAACTACCTTATCGATCTCTACCTCCTTTCCTTCCTCAGCCTCTAATTTTTCGACTTTTATTACACTACCTTTTTTTACTAAATACTGCTTTCCACCTGTTTCAACTACCGCAAACATAACAAATATACACTTTCACCGTTAACTTTAATCGTAAAGGACGTCATATATGCTGTCAAGACAAATCCTCTCAAGCTGCATCAAATACTTTCAGTAGTTACAGGAACCGCGCCATGAGCTAAAAGCAGTTCCACAAGCTCTTGGTGATTATTATTAGCTGCACAATCCAATGCTGTCTTACCTTCATTATTTTTAGCGTTAACGTCTGCATTGTGTTTTAGCAATATTTTTGCTATATCAACTTTTCCCTTCATAGCAGTGAAATGCAATGGAGTGTTGCCATCTTCATTTTTAACGTTGATATTAGCACCTTTTTGAACTAGGTATTCCGTTACCTTTAACATTTCTTTAAAACCATCCCCTAAAAACACGCGATTACCCTTAGCAATCACATGCAATGAAGTCCAACCACCTTTACTTTTTGCATTAATATCACTGCCGCTTTCAACAAGACATTTCACTATCTTTAAGTTCGTATGCCAAACTGCCCAGTCTAATGGTGTTAAATCATCATTACCTTTAGCATTAACGTCAGCATCTTGTGCTATAAGGTATCTTACCACATCAATTCTTTCCTTGGCTACAGCCCAATGCAACAGAGTACCATTATATTTGCCCTTGATGTCAACATCAATTCCCTTATCAACGAAATACTTTAACGCATTCAGGCTTTCATACCTAGCAACCTCATGTAATAGAGTGTCGCCATTGCTATATTTGACAGTAACATCAATACCTTTTTCTTCTATAAGATATTCCGCTATATCAAAATTTTCGCTCTCAACAGCACAGTACAAAAGATTTCTTTCAAACCAGTTTTCAGTATCAATATTCGCGCCCTTATTTATAAAATACTTTACCATGTTTAACTCTCCACTTTTGACAGCAGAGTATAATGGGGTCTGGTAAATCTCAGCCCTGGCATGAATATTCGCACCTTTATCCACTAAACATTTTACCACGTTCAATCTTCCACTTCTAGCAGCCAAGTGTAACAGGGTAATATCAAACGTATCTTTAGCATTAATAGTCCTATAAAGACTATCTGGGTATTGCGCTTCTATATGTGCTAATATGGCTTTAACCGCTTTATAATCATCATTTTCAGCAAGCAAATGTAGTGGCGTGCTCTTGCATTCGTTATAGAATGACATGCTTCCGTACCTGCTGTAAATAGAACTAAAATAGAAATCATCAATCAACTCACTGTGTTCACTTGCATATCCCCAAATAGACGCAACATGAATAAAATCATCCATTGCTAAGTTACTACTATTTATCAATTCCAGAGCTTTCCTTAAGGTCTTTTCTTCTCTGCTTTTCTCTTGCAATTTTAATCTTGTTACTTCCTGCACTAACCTATGAACATTCAATATACTTTGGTTTTGTTCACCGCCGACCATGGAATATCTCACAAGTAAACGGATGGCGAGCTTTAACTGCTTTTTCTTATAATCACTCATTGAATTTAAGAATATTTCTCTAGTGATTTTATCAGGTGCAAAATAAGCTAAAACATCCAAAATCTCTGAAGCTAATGGTCCATATTGCTTATTACCTCTTATTTTATCCATCGTAACTTCCCAAGCTGTAAAAGTTGTTTTAGTATAGTCATTATCAATCCCTTGAAATATTTTAGACTTAAGCAACTTCTTAGCTTTTTTTTCATACTCTTTTAGATAATCGCTAATTTCGAACTTCTCTGTTATTCTCTGATCTTAGATATAAGATATTGCCTGTTGTATAGCCAAAGGAAAGCATTGCAACCTTCTTACCAAATTTTTTATCTCCCAATCTTGCGATTTATCTTTTTTTGGTATATTAAATCCTTTTTTCACAAACTCTGTAGCGTTTCCTTGTTCCAATTCTCCTAGCTTTATAACGTCTATTCCCCTTTCCAATTCTTTATCATACGAGGTAATTAAAATATAAGGATTGTTAAGATCAGGAGATAAAAAAAATGGCAAAAACTTACTTATCTTTTTGTACTCTTGAACGTTATCAAAAATGAACAGGCTTTTCCTTCTTGCAAAAAAAGCATATATTTCTTTAACAATCGTTTCTATTGTCTTGTCTCTTTTACATCTATCTTTAGGAGAAATACCTACTCTCTTATCTCCAGCTAACCTTAAGAAAGAATCTTTCATAGTTTCAAAGTTTTCAGCATTTATCCATACAACATTGCCATCATAATCCTTTCTATATTCATAAGCGTATTTCCTAGCCAATTCACTTTTCCCCATCCCTCCAGGACCACTAATAGACGTTATGTATGAAATTACAGCACCTTTGGGATTGCGTTGCAGTGAATCATGTAGCATTCCCAATTCCTTATCTCTTCCTGTAAATAGTCTGACTGGACCTCTTACATCAAACCAGACCGCTCCTAAAATTTCCTCTCTTATTTTTTCAAGTGGGGCTTTCGCTTGCTCATATGATAGAGACTCCTCTTCTTCTTTTTCTATTAAAGTCAGCACTTCTTCCTGGTAACGACTGCAGAAGTGCTTTGCATCAGTATTGCTGAATTCCTTGCAAAACTCACTTTCAATGATCTCACGCAGTTCAGTTTTGCTTGGCAAATTGACTGCAAATACTAATTTATTTAAAAAGTCTTCTATTTCTTTATCGCTAACTTCTTTACCTACCTCATGCTTTATAAAATCCTTATTTTCCTGCAAGTATGAGATAATACTATTATCAAATTTATATCTTGCACCATTACCTACATCCAGAAACTCATCTTTTGTGTCTATCCTTATAGCTGAAACCTCTTTTCCTTTATTCTTTCCACTCAACATCATTCTCAGTTTTCTGACCGGATGCGATATCAAATCCTCGGAATCAAAGTCAGCATTTGTAACAATAATAAAATCTTCTATTTCACCCTCAAACTCTTCATTACTCTTGATCTTTAAATAAGCAATGAGATATTTCACTAAGCGAAACGCCCCATCCTTTCTCTGCGTTAATAAGTGACCTATGCTGATTTTTCTGTGCCTACCCTTCTTATGCTTGATTTGTATGAATCTATGTGCTCTTTTCCCGTCTTGTTTATGACGAAGAACGGTATCATCGAAATCCCTAGCTGATTTTTTCTCTATGAATAGATAAAAAGAATATCCCCTATCTACTGCACGTTTAAGAAGCAGCATTATCCATTCCACTTGGTACATAATACCAGGAAAGGTGCGTTTAACCGCTGAGCAGGACGATCTTTCAGGCATCCTTAACCTCACATAATTTTAAATATAGTACCAACAAATAGTAAAAGAGTGATAAACCTATATGTCATAATACACATATACCGTAGCGTAGATTTAATACGAGACGTGCTGCCAATGCAAATAAAAAAGTGCGACTAACTGCTCAATTTTTCACTCAAAGCCAAGTTTACGACATCGGGACTGGCTTTTCCTTTGGTAAGTTTCATGACTTCACCGACGAAGAATCCGTATAGTTTTGTTTTACCGCTTTTGTATTCTTGAACCTTATCTTGGTTATCATTGATGATTTTGTCGATAATTTCTGATATTTGACCTTTATCGGTTATTTGCCTCAGGTCCTGCTCTTCTATGATGAGAGATGCAGGTTTGCCAGTTTCAAACATGATATCAAAAACTTGCTTGCCAAGCTTAGCAGAGATCGTTCCATCGACGATAAAATTCAAGAGTTCGGACAAGGCATCTGCTTTGATTGGAGAGCTCGCAATATCGATACCTGCTTTATTCAAACGACCGAAAAGCTCCACAGTTAGCCAAGTAACAGCGAGTTTTGAATCGTGCTTTTTTATTAATTCCTCAAAATAATCAGCAATTGCTTTATCGGAAGTAATGACGTCCGCATCATATTCGTTGATACCTAATTTCTCAATATATCGCAGCTTTTTTTGATCTGGCAACTCAGGCAAAGATGATTTAATAGCATCGATTTTGTCCTGGCTCACCTCAACAGGCAATAAATCAGGTTCGGGAAAATATCTGTAATCGCTCGCATCCTCCTTGTTTCGCATCACTTTTGTTTTTCCCAAAGCAACATCAAACAATAAGGTATCTTGACTTATCTCCCCTCCACTCTCCAAAATTTCAACCTGCCTTTGTATTTCATAGTCTATAGCTTGCGTAATATAACGTATTGAATTTAGGTTTTTTATTTCGCAACGAGTGCCAAATGCGCTACTGCCTTTTGGGCGGACAGAAACATTTGCATCACAACGAAGTGATCCTTTTTCCATATCACCATCACACGAGCCAATGTAGCGTAAAATCTGCCTCAACTTTTTCATGAATTCTGCAGCTTCCGCAGATGACCGAAGATCCGGCTCTGAAACAATTTCCATCAAAGCAACCCCTGCGCGATTTAAATCCACGTAAGTTTTGCTCTCTTCATGAACGCTCTTTCCCGCGTCCTGTTCTAGATGAATCCTCGCGATTCTTATTTCTTTTTCGTTGTTGTTGATAAACACTCTGCCATTTTTAACTATTGGCTCAAAGAACTGAGTTATCTGATAACCTTGCGGTAAATCGGGGTAAAAATAATTTTTCCGGTCAAAGTAGGAACACTTATTAATCTCCGCGGAAAGCGCAAGACCGGTGCGTATTGCCTGCTCTATAGAGTAATAATTCAGTATTGGTAGTGTGCCTGGCATTGCTGCATCAACTAGAGAAACTTGAGTGTTATGTTCAGCACCAAACTCAGTTGGTGAGCCAGAAAATAGCTTTGCCTTAGAAGAAACTTGAGCGTGTACCTCAAGTCCAATTACCGCTTCCCAATCCTCTTTTGCCATGTATTTGATTTAAACAATAATTTCCATATTCTGCAAAATTAGCACAAGAAGTCAAAACAAAACTCATATTTTATCTTAATTTTTTAACCCACGGCTTAGGAACAGTATATGCTAAGAATGAAAAAACTACTTGACAAACCTTCCCCACCCCGCTATCATGATATTGAAGGTATTAATTTATCTTCAATCTGTGCAGATTAAATGACAGGAGCACCGTGTTATAATGTAAAACAAAATAACATAGAGTTTAAGAGAACAATTCCTAGAAAATTTTTACATCCCAAAAAAGGTAAATCGTGTTAACGCTGTTTCAACCCAGAATTAGCGCGTGGTTAGAAAAATTTAAATTTAACAATAAACCCATATATACTACGGATAGAGGAGCTGCGTATTGTGAGTGCGCCAAGCAAAGTGCGTAAGATTCAGTTGGTGAAAATCCAACTCAGGCAAAGCCTAGCCAGCAGCCTGAAACAGAACACTATGCTGCGTAAGGTAACGAGCGTAGTAAAGCTAGTGAAATGGACAACACAGGGTACAACGAAAGCGAAGGTATTGAGTTCCGAAATAGCTGGTATTGTAGAGGTCGACACTTTTCGCATAGTGGAAGACAACATGAAGGATAGCGATAAGGCAAGCTATTATTCACTCTATCGGAATCTGAGGCCGTGTCATGTGTTGAGATGGAGCTTACGTAAACTTGGGAGATCCTTTGTATTCCCAATAGGGTACTCTGGAACAAGTCAATAAAGACGAGAACTGGAGAAAGATATAAAGGAAGTCGGACTAACTGATAGTACTCGGAATGTGGGAAAGCCATGTACAAGGGGAAGCGGTTAGCAATATAGTAACTGGTATAGGGATTGCTATACCAATACAACAGAGATTGGAGTAATATGCAAGGAAAACTAGACCAGATAGCGATAAAAGCGAAGCGAGATAAACGATTGAAATTTACATCGTTAGTTCATCTAATAAATGAAGAGAACCTCGCAGAGCGTTATAAGGAACTAAAACGTAACAAGGCTTGCGGTATAGACCAAGTGACAGTAGAAGCCTACGGAGAAAATCTCGAAGAGAAGCTTGGAATCCTGGTGGATAGTATGAAGAGAAAGCAATATCAACCGCAACCGGTGAGAAGAGTATATATACCAAAAGCCGGAAGCAAAGAGAAACGCGGACTCGGAATACCCTCAACAGAGGATAAGCTGGTACAGATAATGCTAAAGAAGATATTGGAAAATATTTATGAAGCAAATTTTCTGGACAACTCTTATGGATTTCGACCAGGAAGAAGCTGTCATCAAGCGGTAAATGCACTAGATAAAGCAGTTATGCACAAACCAATTAACTACATTGTAGAAGTGGACATCAAGAAGTTCTACGATAATATTCAGCATAAATGGCTAATGAGATGCCTGAGAGAAAGGATAACAGACCCAAACTTATTGTGGTTAGTAAAACGATTTCTCAAAGCAGGAATAGTCGAAGCTGGGCATTATGAAATAACCGAACAAGGTGCACCACAAGGCGGAGTAGTGAGCCCAGTATTAGCTAATATATACTTACATTATGTATTGGATTTGTGGTTTGAAAAGAAAGTTAAACTCAGATCCCGAGGAAGTATGCAGCTAATAAGGTATTGCGACGATCTTGTAGTGTGCTGCGAAAAGGAAGAAGATGCGAAGGAGTTCTTGGAATTATTGAAACAAAGATTAGGAAAATTTGGTTTAGAAATAGCTGAAAACAAAACAAGAATAGTAAAGTTTGGTAAGAAAGAGTGGTACCAAGCAGAAAGAGAGAAGCGAAGAACGAACAGCTTCAACTTTCTTGGGTTTACCCATTATTGTGGGAAGAGTCGAAATGGAAGGCTTATGATGAAGCAGAAAACTTCAAAGACAAGCATAGCCAGGAAGGTTAAAGAAACCAAAGAATGGATGAAGATGGTTCGAAGTCGTAATCGTCTTAAAGATTGGTGGCAGAAACTTAAAACCAAACTAACAGGACACTATAGCTACTTTGGAATTAGCGGAAATTATCGAAGTTTGAAACAATTTTATCGATCGATAATAAGGCTAGCATTTAAATGGATAAACCAACGTAGTCACAAAAGAAGTATGAATTGGGAACAATTCACATACTACTTGCAAGTTAATCCACTACCGGAGCCAAGAATATATGTTTCCTTATGTGCACAGAAGCAAATATTGTGAACACTATATTGTGGAGCCGTGTGCGGGAAATTCGCAAGCACGGTTCTGATGGGGGGACTGTAACGACGGGACCTAATCGAGGGTTTCAAAGTTGCAAGTCTCTACCAACCAAACTCTCTTAATCTATTGCCGCAATTACCAGATAACAGCTTAGACCTCGTAATCACCAGTCCACCGTTTGCTTTGCAAAGAAAAAAAGAATACGGAAATGAATCTCAAGCGGAATATGTTGCATGGCTTAGCCAATTTGCAAAATTAGTGTATAGCAAACTCAAAGATACAGGAAGCTTTGTACTTGATCTGGGTGGGGCTTATGAAAAAGGCGTGCCATCTAGAAGTCTATACAATTTTAGAGTGCTTATGCATCTCTGTGACGATATAGGCTTCTTTCTTGCAGAAGATTTTTATTGGTATAATCCTTCTAAATTGCCAAGTCCAATTGAATGGGTAAATAAGAGAAAAATCAGAGTAAAAGATTCTGTTAATACAGTATGGTGGTTCAGTAAAACTGAGTGGCCTAAAGCGGATGTCACGAAGGTGCTAGTGGAATACAGTGACCGCATGAAAAAACTTATCGAGAACCCAAAGGCTTATTATACTCCAAAAGAACGACCATCAGGGCATAATATTGGTAGTAGCTTTAGTAAAGATAATGGAGGGGCCATTCCATCAAATCTTTTGCAAATTCCCAATACAGAATCTAACAGCCGGTATCTTGCTGCATGTAGGGAACTAGGTATAAAGGAGCATCCAGCTCGATTTCCTGCTAAGCTGCCTCAATTTTTCATTCGGTTTCTCACACAACCAGGAGATGTTGTTTTAGATATTTTTGCTGGTTCTAACACGACAGGTTTTGTATGTGAGCAAGAAGACCGCCACTGGTTGGCATTTGAAGAAAATAGAGAATACCTTGCTGCATCTGCTTTTAGATTTTTAGAAAAAGAATGCTCATTAGAAGCTAACGCATTGTTCATGGTGAAGAGCAAGGCAGAACACCTTTGATTGAAAGAGAGTAGGCAACTGCGCTATTTAAATATATTACAACTAAATTAACACATTTTAATAAAAAGGGGAAACGTCATGAAAACATATACTGTAATTGCAATTGAATGATGGAGAGACATACTCCATTATTTTAGCACGAAGTAACAAATTCAATGAATTAGTTCTTCAAAAATAATTTAAACTTTTACAGTAGGAGTAGTCTTATGAAATATTATAGTGGATTAGATGTCTCACTCAAAGAAACTTTTATCAGTATCATTGATGAGAAAGGAAAAATTGTTAAAGAAGAAGTTGTTGCAAGCGATAGTAAGGTAATAGCAGAGTGTTTGCTTAATCAAGGCAAAAAATATGAAGGCATAGGAATAGAAAGTGGGCAACTGTCAATATCAATGTGCAAAAAGTTAAGGGACCTTGGGTTGCCAGTAATTTGTGTAGATGCAAGACATATGGCAGCAGCATTATCTGCAAGAATCAATAAGAATGATAAAAATGATGCACGAGGTATAGCACAGATGATGAGAGCTGGGTTATTCAAAGAAGTATTAGTAAAATCAGATGAGTCTTGCCAAATTAAAATAGCACTTGGAAGCAGAAGACAGTTAATGTGCAGCAAGCATCAAATTATTGGAACAATGAGAGGGTTATTGAAGATACATGGAATAAAACTTGGCCAAAGTTCCAGGTTTAAAAGCTTCATCTTAGAAGTGCAAGAAGCAGCCAGTAGTCTAGATAAAGTCAGCAAGAGTTCAATTGAAGCATTAGTGTATAGCTTGGAAACAATAGAAGAATCAATAGAAAAGCTTGACAAAATACTTTTAGAAGAAGGCAAAAAAGATGAGGATTGTCAGTTATTAACTACTGCTCCAGGAGTTGGTATTGTGGTAGCAATGACGTTCAAAGCTGCAATAGATAATCCACATAGGTTTGAAACATCCTATATGGTTGGAGCATATATGGGGTTAACACCAAGGCAATATGCTTCTGGAGAAATTGATCGACATGGTAATATATCAAAAATGGGACCCACAGAATGTAGAAGTATGTTGTACGAGGCTGCGCAGTCCTTACTAACAAGATGTAAAAGGACGTTTAAATTAAAAAGCTGGGGATTAAAGCTTGCAAAAAAGAAGGGGATGAAGAAGGCAATTGTTGCTGTAGCACGAAAATTGTCTGTAGTTATGCACAGGATGCTGATTGATAAGACAGAATTTTGCTATTAGTAAATGCAATAGAATAGATAATTTTGTGTAAAGTAAAGATAGCAATGCCGATGGAAGGGATAAGCAAGATTTTTGGTTGAAGCATAGACTTCGAAAAACACATGTTGCCGTCCACTTCCGCCTAACAAGTATAGTGCGGCTTGGCAGATTGTTGCCATACTAAACCGCGGAGAGAACCATGGAGAGCTTGCTACTTTAACTTATGTAAAATTATTAGGATTATGGGAGGAAAGTATGATCCCTTAGTTTTTATAAGCTTAATGAATATGTGTATAAGTACTTTTAATGTATAGACGTACTTATACACATATTCATGGGCTACATCAATTTAAAAAAGACTAATTAAAAGTTTAGTACCGGTATTCTAATTGTCAGTAAAACATTTTGAGTTGAATAAAATAATGTAACAGTAAACAAAAAATTGTATTAGGACTGACTTTACATCAGAAAATATTTTTAATAATACAAAAAATTATTATTGACTTTTATGCAATTAAAGAACCAAAAAAAATAGGAAGATACCGTCTTGTCAGTCAACAAGAAAATTATAACAATTGAATCTTAAGCTGTATTGTAAAAAATCAAAAAATACTTCCAATTGTATAGCGGTATGCAAATTATAGTTATTGTATATGTTGATAAGTAAATTTCTGCTGTCTTGTGCACATAAAAATAATTTACTTATCAACATATACAATAACCAACTATATTCAATAAATTTGTATAAGATACCATTTTACATAAGATAGAAGGGTATCATTTTTTGATTTTAAATCACTAAAGCTTCAGTCAATCTCCTAGCCCTGTAGTTTTTGATATGGTCAGGATTAAAAGCACTTTTGGATCTCAGAATACCGAAAACAATGTGGAGTAGTTTGCGCATTGCAGCACCAACGATGGCCATATTATGCTTACCCTTTTCCTTTAATCTTTGGCAAAAGCTCATAATGATAGG
>JAOEHK010000010.1:215504-231717 GCA_025447835.1 Labidoglobus nevermanni
TAGGTACACAATACCTGGAACACCTGTAATTAAGGTAAGCTCGAAAACAGGGCGCCACTGTATAGTAAAAAAAACCCAACGATTCTTATAAGAAATATCTAAAAATACTTGACGTCATAAAGTTTTTGATTCCCCATTTATTACTAGTGGAGTGCCCAGCTTGAATAGCACAGCAGTCTTTTGGTCTGAATCCTTAATGTTAATGTCCTATACGCCAAACAGATCGCTTTCGAAACTCGATTAGAACATCGATTAGATTGCACATTGTTACTTATTTTTTAATTTAATTGTATGGAATATGTTAATAAATATTTTCTCTTTGCAATATACAGTTTTATTGTGTAGCAAGGCCCCGCAAATTTTTTGAACCCGGCCCCGCAAAACGTTGCGCCGGCCCTGGTATTAGGGCTTAGGACACCACAAACAATCCAAAGATGAGAGTCGGGGACATGGGAGACGAATCGGGCGTTTAGCGATGATGCCATTACGATCCTCATCATTATCATCACGTTGATGACGCAGCAGAATGGCGACGATGATGATGAGGATGAGGATGATGGTTCTGCAACTCTCTAAAGTCGATCGCGGTCGTAGACCTTCCGCATTTCGCGGCTGGCGAAAGAGCAGAAGAGATTCGGTTTTGTTGGCTATTTGGAACGTGATGGCCATTGCTGAACGAGGCCGCGAGGTTCGCGAAGGTTCACGGTGGAACCATGAGCAGATAATCCCTTCGCCAACTTTGCATTGTCAATATGGCCGCCAGGAAAATCAGAAACCTCATTGTCTTCCATCTCTTGGTACTCTTGCAGCGGCTGCAAGTGTGCAATTATATCACGAGCAGATTGCCAATGATGAAGGCAGAAACCCATGATGAAAAGAAACCCATTTTGCTTTTCAACGACGACGACACACCTCGACCAAATCCCGTTAATCCAAGAACTGATGCTGCTGCCTTTCGACCAATTTGATGTGACCGGTCGAACAAGACGCTTCGATTTCTTTGGGATCTGATTCATTGGATAGAATCACATAACGGCATTCGATACTCAACATTAACAATCGAAGCACCTTGCGTCCAATATTCTCGTTAATAAATATAAGAATTTAATAGGATGATAAGATTGAATGAGATTACTTCTAAACGGGTTAAGCGCCTGTTTTGTGTTTACCCTTTCGTGTAGGCGAGAGTAAATCGAAGAGGAACGAGGGTTGTTGAGATGAAAAGGAGGCAATCCAAAGTAGACAGAGAAGAAACACATCTCAACCTCACAGGCAAGGAAAAGAGAGGAACACGAGGCAAGAGATTTAAGTTACGATTCATCGACTCACTCAAGCTGCAAACGAAAAGAAAATATAATCCGTAGGTAGGCAGGTAGGCAGGTAGGTGGACGGGTAAGGTAGGTAAGGTGGGTATATTGTTGAGATTGCTTTCGGCGTTCAATGCTCGGAACTCGTATGCACCTGAGCTGAAATATTGCGGTCACTTTTCGGCCGATTTCTCTGCGATGCAATCTTTCAGCCGCTTACCCTTTTCTTCCATTCCACCCGCACCTCATTTCTTGTACGCTTTTATTGGTCACGGAAGCGAATAGGAATGTGGACGCGACGCGAACAAAGAGAGGAAAGAGAGATGAAACGGTAGCAAATCAACAAGGACTTCCTGACAACGCGGAAACGTGGAGACAAGTGTAGATATTTTCAAAATGAAACATTTAATTGCTCATACAGATGACGCAGGAAAATGACGTTATAATCGCCGAGTTTGCCTTCAAATTCCTATCAATGATGGCTTCGTCATGGTGCATTCATTACAAGAGGCCCTTACGGTACTTTCGGGTCCAGTTAGGTACAGCTAAGGGTGGTGTCAGATGGTTGCTGCGTTAAGGCATTTGCTCCTTTCGCTATTTTTTGTTCCCGTTTTTTGTTGCGCTTTCTCATCAGCCTACGGGCTTTCAAAGAGAAACAGTTTCTGGAGGTACTTATCAACTCTCGAGGGCGGAAATCTCAGCAAACAACTTCAATTAGATCATAGATTTCTAACCTACTATTTCACCACTATTTCAGAATTTCCTTATATTTTCTTTAGAGTCTCTGTTTTTGCATTGACTAAAACTTAGTTTGCTATCAGGTTACAGGGGATTAACAATATTGAACACTAGACCTAAGAAGATTGAACTAGAAAATGTTAATTCTCAGTCAGTAAACTGTATCACCACTTTCTGACATCAAAGAGCGCAGTTTCTACGAAAAAATGCGGCTCGTTAATGGGACCGAAATAATTACTGTTCTTCAAATGCATGCCTCCGCTAGTTTCAAGGTCCGAGTGCTCGAAGACCTTGATGGGCTCGATGCAGGACCTGTTTGGTCGTGGTCGTTGAATCCGGGGACGTCTTCTCTTGCTCAGGAAGCCCGGATTACGCATTCTTTCATAGGCAGCAAGTCGTCAAAAGGAGCAGCAGCACGAAATGAACAGCAGAGCTACGCAGATAGAGGCATAGAGGAGTCCGCCCGATTGCGGTACCGTTAGACTGAGGTATTGTATCGTAGACAAGAGGTAGCAGCAACGCGCCAACGAGTTGACCATCGATGTCTTCGTCCGCTCCTCCTCAACGCGCGCTCGGTTGACGTGCGTGGACGTCCAGAGGGCTTCAGCTGAGCTAGCACTTGAACGCTGCCGCCGAGAGGACCTTGACGAAGCTATTTCAAGGTTCTCGGTCGCATCGTTTGACACCGCAACGCGGCGCACCGAAGAGCGCCCAACAAGATTTATAATGGATGCGGCTCGAGACTATGCACCATGGACGCGCATTGTGGCTTTGAGGCGCACGTCTCGAAAGGTTGGTTGGTCGTTCGTTGACCGCTTCGGCTTAGTGGGCTCTGTCGGTACTCTCTAATCGGTGGCTGTGAGCAAGAGTTGTTTGTGTGCTTCTCTTCGACGCGTCCTCCGCTGTGAAAATGCATGTAATGAACAGGCAACCACACAAATTGAGATCAGATTATACGAATCCGCAATAAATCATGGATGGATACAGCTTCAATCAGGACATCAAGAATATTTTCGAATTTAACAACAGCGAATGAGGAAAAACATAATTAACGATAAACCACAGATAACGGAGACTCGAATCATCGAATGGGGAGGATTACCCTGGACCCTAGGAGGGCAAACAGAAAAAAGGAAATGGCCAACGAAAAGTTGTTGGATCCTTAAGAGAATGAGTTGTAGGTCTAAAAGAGCATGACAAAATCATGAAGGGTGTTTGCCCTACTATTTGGACCCATTGCCCTATGAAAGATGTTAAAAAGACAACTCTCTTAGATCATTCCCCTAGCACAGAGATCGGAATTGGCGGCTCCCGAGCCGCAGGTGGCTCTTTAGGCCTTTGGCTGTGGCTCTTCCACAAAATATTTGGGCAGGCTCATAACATGGCATTCTTAGAAAGCAAAAATAGTATGGATAGTCAGTCGGGATCTTTCTTCGGGATTTAACAACCACGGTCAGGTCTCGGAAAATCATGGCTCTTTGAATATACTTTAATATTGTGATTGCTTAAAATTGGCTCTTTTGGATGACGAGTTTGCCACAGCCCTAGCATACGGAAACGATTTAGGCTGCTGAGCTGTTCAGGTTGATGCTGTGTTTGGCATTTCTAGGTTATGATATGTGATTTGTAGTATTCACAGAATTCTTGATGGCTGTTATTTCAAATGCATACTCGCATGGGTCCGGGTTCCCCCTGTAGTGGGGGGCTAGAATACCACTACGGTAATCTCTGCCTGTCGTAAGAGGCGACTTAAAGAGAACCCTGCTGGGCAATGGTGCCCGGACATCATCCCTTTAGCTACAACTTGTGTAATTTGGGATTACTGGACTCGTCCACTTGCATAGCATGTGGGGAGTGGCAAGAAACGGCCCATCCTATGCTCATGCAATGCGCTTTGAGCAGCTTGACGCCCTCGGAAATAATCGCAATGCCTCCAAGGGAGCTATTAAATTCCCTTAAGGAAATTCAAAAGGAGTCACTTGGATTTTAAGTTAGAGCATTGGCGTAGCTACGGGGAAGCAAGTGGAAGCAATGCGTCAGGGCCCCCGCTTCAGGGGGCCCCCTTTACACTGACGAAACCAAATTCCGATCCGCAATTTGTCACTCATAGGCAGACCATCATAAAACATCTGCATTGCAAAAATTTCTTAGGGGCCCCATGGTTAGAATTTGCTTCTAGGCCCCAAAAAATGAAGTTACGTCACTGAGTTAGAGGGTCACAGTACAATAGGCCTTTTAGGCCACAGTGCTGAGGGCGATTGGTGCCCGTAGACCCTCAAATATAATAAAATAAACACAAAATGGGTACGGGTTAGTTTGGTGTGTTAAAGAATAGATGAGTACTCCAGTGGGTCTGAGTTAGCTAGGTGTGTTAAAAAATAGATGAATACCCGAAAGGTCCCAGGTTAGTGTGTTTTTTTAAGGAAAAAACACTAATTATCTTAAAGAAGATTTTTAAAATATCAAATATTCGAAAATTCCACTTTCGTATAATCTGAAAGTATCCCTGAAACTTAGCTAATTCAATCTGAGGTACAAATTTCTTGTAAACAATGTTTTATATGCAGTACGATCTTTACGTTTGATTATATCCCGGATTCCATCGTTACCCGATTATATATAACTTGCTGATCGATGTATGCATGAATCAATGGTCATGGGGACAGTGAGAGAGTTGAGGTTTTGGGATGCGGAAGCAGTAGAAGCTGGCTTCCGGGTCGCAATGGGAAGCGATCTATGGACGATCGATGGATCGAGCGCGCGAGCGAGCGAGTGGAGACGAGCACTTGCGGCCGCAGCCGTGAATGAAAGTAGTAACGGTACGCACGCTTATGCAATGCATTACGGTTATGCGGCTGGCGGAGAAGAAGAAGAAGTTCATGGACCTCGGAGCTCGCTCGTTCGCGCGCCTGCCTGCCGCTCTTGGCTGCGCTTCTTCTTGTCGCGCGCGCGATTCGCAGACGGATGGACGAGCGCGCCGACCGCGAATGTGGACCAATGCACCAGAGTAACCCGGAAGATCCCCGGCTCAGCCATGGCCGAGGCGAAGACGCTAGGCGAGAGGCAGTCGTGCGGGTTTGGAACGGAAAGCAAAATGTGCGCGCGAATCTTATACGCTGATGAGTTACACTCGCTAATGCCATTTATTCACATTTCTTTCAGCTGCTGCCTTTCCAAAGACTTTCCAGTTACTTCCTCTACCTATTCCAGGCATGGGGAATACCACCACATGCAGTAAACACCCGTGGGATTTTAGAAAATCTTACTTCTTATCTTTGTTAATGAGGTGACGAGCTAACAGGGTTTTCTCCGTGCTTGTCCGTTTAAAATGCCCCCTAGGATGACGCAACGGACGAGGGGACCACGGATATTCTCCGTACTTGTCCCTTTTCATCTCTAAGAAAATGTGGCCATTTTATGTAAAAGCGGAGAATACCATAAGTCTGTTCGTATATGTGATGCAGGGCCCACGAGCTCTTTTGGGTTGTCCGTACCTGGCCTATACCATCTGCCCTCAAGGTTTTCATTCCAGCCTGAATGCTGCGTTCCTCCATGATCTTGCTCTGATTGCAGAACAACATGGTCCAAAGGATTCGACGGTATTAAAGTATGAATAAAAGCAGATTGTTATTACCAAGATTTGAAAACAGAGATATTAAACTCATATTGGAAAGATGTGGCCAGTTCTTGTTATGAGGAATCTATGCAAATGCAAACATTAACTGCAAACATTGCTCAAGTACAAAATGGATTAGAACGATATGAGTTGTGTCAATAGCTAGATGAAGAATTTTCACCTTGGAAAGCATATTAACCTTATATTCTCTTAAGGATTATGCATAGAAAATTATTTTTTATGATTTCATTATGGAAATTGCGCTGTCTAAGGAAAATAATATCATTTCTAATTTAGTACGCTTCGAATGCCACTGCCAAATATCAATAAATTATTAAAAGATTTGTCAAAAATCAATGATCAAATTACCAGCAATTGCCAGAATACATATTGCCAAGATGGCAGGATGTGGTCGGCAGATGTGGGCAAACGCAATCGGAATAATCTCGGCTACAGCACAACATTTCAATCTGGCTCTGGGGCTAAGCGAAACCCTTTAAAAACGCGTCCACCGCCCAACATAACTGTACCCTTTAATTTCAGCCTCCAACCACCTTGTGCGTTCCGAGCACGTTCCCTACATATACAGAGCGCTCGGCAAACACATTCGATGCATTGCAGACGCACTGGCTTCCAGCCGAGGCTACGATTTGTGAGCGCATCCGGTGGGCGACCTGTTTGACCGTCTGCCGCTGTCATTAGCTACAACTCTTTAGGCACGAAGCAGAATGGCCCTTTTTAAACGCTTCCAAATCACAAACGACGCCACCAGGACGACTCGAGGGCATCTGTGGCGTGCGTTAGTTACCTTGTGACAGCCACCACGTGTTGCAGCGACCCATTTTCGGCCGGCACCTGCCACAATCCGATGCTTCGTCTCTGTTTTTTTGTTGCGCATGTCGAGATTCAGCCACCTTGCGTGTGCCCTTTATTTCGATTTTTTTAAGTGACTGCTGCTGGTTATGGTATATTGTGGCTGGCGATTGTGCAATTACACATCCTGCCCGCTTTGCGACCTCGCCAAGTTTACGGTTATGACATGCGTACCTGAATTAGTTCCATTCTTCCTACAACCGTTTGCCAAGCGGGCTTGTATTTGTTACTGCTGCTATCAAGGTTTCCCGGCACTTGCTGAAACGCCGTTAGCCGAGGTACCCATGGCCAAGAAGTCGTGACATTGTGGCGGTGGTTCAATGCGAAGGTCAGCCAATTGCATAGACTTTGAGCGAGACAAAGAGCGAGAAAGAGAGAAGGAAAGAGTTTCAGTTAGAGGCCAAGCAGTTCAGAGCAATGCACCGTTTTTCCTCAGTACTTTCCTCGCCAGTCTGAATCGTTCCGTATGCTCACTTGTGTGCGTGCGCCTGCAATTGCACATTCTGCATGCAAGCCACTCGAGTGCATCGTGACTTAGAGGCGCGCTTAGTGGGGAGTGTGTAGGTAAGTAGACCAATGTCCGGACCTGACCTCCACAAGAAGCCAAGAGTGTTACGAGTTGCTCGCCGCTCGTGGAAGTGCGTGCGAGCGGCGCATTTAGCAAATTGCCCGATGCACATGCATGCGCCCATCGAAACTTGATGGCTGCCCATCTTCCTCTGCATTTCCCGCCAAATCCGGGTACCATTCAGAGTTATGCCAGAATAGGCGAATAAACTGCCGTGGTTCCGCTGACATTGGCGACACGCATTCATGATTCAAAGTCATATTGAATAAGTGCCATTGCAATACTCCGCATGTCAACATTGACCTGCGAAGTGGCTCCAGATACCGGAACTGAGCGAATTTATTGTCGTTTCGCGTGCGCTTGTCGGAATTGCAATAAAAAAACGCACGTTTTCAACTTGAACTCACTGCGTGCTTGCATAACACGCATTGCCAGACCACAAGATGGACGGCAGCAGTAAAAGGGCAACCTTGGAATTGGAATGCGTGCAAACTCACTCACTTTCAAAAGAGAGAAGTGTGGGGGCAATAAAAATATTGGCAATTCTCGTTTTACGATGTGCCAAAAGTGAAGTCACGGATCGCCTGACCAAATACAGAATTAGAGGTCTGGAGCTCAAGGGTACCTCTTCAAGGGGTCGCAATTGGCATTGTTCAGGGCTGAGCATCAATATCAGCAAGCAGTTCCATCGGCTGCACTCAGTGTGCACCTAGTTGCAGCGGTTCGTCGACCTGCACGCCTCAGATGTAGGTAACAAGGAGCGACGACAGTGCGCTCGCCGCCATGTTCCACTGGTCTAGTTCCGCACGCTGCAGCGCCAAGAAGACTCTCTTCGGCATGCGTCGACAATGGTGCGCACATTCGGTCAACGAACCTGCCACACATTGCCTTCCGTTTCCACTCATCCGTGGAAACGCCGACATGCGAAATGCCTGCAAGCAGGTGCATCCAGCAGCCATTTGCGGAAGACCCCAAGAAGCCCACACGCCCAGATGCGTCCTGAAACCGTATTTGACATGCCTGGGCAAGTGGCATGCATCAGATTTGCGTTGCAACGCTCTGAAGCCATCTCCATTTCGTTCCGATTCCACTGCCATACGGTTTACCTTTCGCCCTCGATTCGCGCGCCATTTTTGCACCTACTGAAGAAACACGTCGCGCAATCTGCGACCTACCCGGCACCCATCTGTGCCGCTCGTACGCAGTCACCGCAATGGCGGACGTACGTCTGAGCCGTGCGCCGACGCAACAGATAGCGTAACACATTACGGACGTGAGGTCGACGACCGCCGCCATACCAGGTATTGATGATGGAGCACTCCATATCCGACTACCACTGTCAATGGCAATGGCAATGGCAGTGGCATTACGTGTACTAATGACTCTTCTTCTTCTTCATCCCTGCTACATCATTTTCGGCTTTGTGCTTGCCATGAGCGTGTTAAGGCAGAGCAAACCTCAGCAACAGCAGCAGCAGCAACCTTACTTCTTCCATGTCCCCTCTTCGACGACGGATGCCGGCGCAGCCTCGCAGGACCTGTCCCAAAGTCAACGAACTTTACACGAATTTGAGGCGAAGCCTCTTCAGGCCGTCGCCGACGACGTGGACCAAGAGGGCAACGCAAAGCTGCTTAAGTACTTGCGGCGCACGCACGCACAAGATGCCCGCCGAATTGTTGGTTTTTCGAGGTGCAGCTGAAAAAGAAGCTGCAGCTGAAGCAGCAGCAGGGGCGAGGGCGAAGGAGGCAGGGTACGCAATGCAATTGGGAGGCTCAGCATGAGGCATGCGAGCGAGAGGCGATTATCTGCCAGGTTTCGGTCATCGCGAGATGGCCACCTCTGCGTCTCTCCGTGGACGCGTCGCAAGGCCTTTGATGTCTCCGAAATCTGCCGTCCTGCTGCCTGCCTGCATTCGAAAGCGTATAACAGATAACTCAGACGTGTAAATGATCTCTCATAATTCTCCACTCTCCTCGAAAATCTCCTCGATTTGCCAGAAAGGCATTGTCTCTATTTCCGATTCAAATTCTTCGAGATTAGGCTCTCTATACTGAAATTTAAGCTCATATGCATGTCCATAATCGTGTGTCAATACATCCCTAGAGGGATATTGGCAATTGCTTTCGTTTGCGTTGTGCTCGATAGAGATAGGTGAAGGGATGAGATGGAAATGTTGTTGGCGTGAATCCGAAACGAACGAAAGTTTGAGGTTCGATGAGGCGAGCGTGAAAAGGAACGGGGTAACAAGTTCGGACGTGTCATTGTACGCTGGCTGGCAGCGCATGTGAACGAACTGAAATGGCGGCCGATGGCGGATGTTAGATGAGCAAAAATTGAATTTCATTTCGACATCGACGACCTCCGAAACGGCGCGCAACAATGCGAATGGAATGAATACGAACAATGCCGGCTGCAATACTACGAGCTGGCGAATCATCGCTCACCTGGAAGTCCATCAGAAGACCGCTGTTATTGTCTATTCCATTGGCAAAGAGCGTTGAACTGCGCGCCAAGAAATCGACCGAAATGCGAACGCTGCCATTGACGAGGGCGATTAAATTGGAGCGCGCCAAACTTTTCTCCGCTTCCGCATTCGACCACAGTGACCCCATCCGCAGCTAACGCCCAGTAGACCAGCAAGCCATAAATCGAAGCGTCAGCAGAAGCCAACCGCTGCAAAGAGGAATGGACAATAAAGTCGTAAAATGCAAAACGTGGATCATTACGGCGCGGAGGATTAACGCTGTCCGAAAAGCAGAAGTCAACCACACGGTGATTTACAGTGCTCGGCAATCCGAGCTAATTGCTGTGCCATGACTGACGACTTCTATTGGCCATGGACATGGTCAGCACATGGTCAGCAGATTGCCTTCGCAGGAATTGTCGCTGCAATGCCGGAGGGGCTGATGCCTGGCCTACCACCCACTGCACGTCAGAATGCTGTAAATGCTTGCGTGACGGACTTAAAGTGCAAATAAACCTCACTGCGAAGATTGCGAGCAGTTGTGGTCGAGGGTGACGAAACGCAAAGATAACAAACAGCCTCGCCAGAAACGGTTCTTCCGTTGTTACTGAAGAAAGGGTTGCGGGTGCTGGGTGTGGCTTGTTTATATAGTCCGCTTTCGAATATCGAAGTAGAGGATGCGTTAAGGATGCCGTTACCGAATGCGGCCATTGTCCGGGGGGCATCTGAAGCATGTGCACCTAGGAAACAGTTAGATTCGGATACACTCTCCCCGCTGGGGCCGAATTGAAAGTTTCGACGAAAATCTCTTGGCATAAGAAGGCAGGCGGAAGGTGGGCGATTCCTTGGCCATCCAATACTGGCTAGCGGCGCAAGCACGCTTCCTGAAACATGAGGTTGGCTGGTTGGTCGCGACCACGTTGAGGCCGAATATTATTCGGAGGTGAACGAACCGGCCGTCCTGCGAGTTCCCGTTAGGTCGGTCGGTATGGGTAGCCGTGGCACGCCAGTGCGCCGAAGGCTCTCAGCCAGGTATTGCGTGCCGAAGAAGAAGGCGGAGGCCGCAGCAGAAGGTGTGAGAGAGGGAGAGAGAGAGAGAGAGAGAGATAGAGACCTCGGCGTACCCATACGTGCACGCATCGCCGACTCATGCCGCCGCGGCTCACGGTCAAGTTTAACCACAATCCGTCAGGCAGTTGCGACAAGACGGCCGAAGGAAGAAGAGCACGGTGCGCCTCGAAGTCAGCCCGTCCGCCTGCCGGTGTGCCTCTTCGCCGCAAGCTGCTGAGCGCCGTGGTCGCGGTTGTGGTGTGCCGGTGGTCCCCGGCTTCCGGCATTACTATGTGACGCTCGCAGGACAGACCAGTGCCGTTGACTTCCAGCCGAAGGGTGGTCGGCCGCATGCTGTGGATTACTTCCAAAGACAATTGCGGAAGTTGGGCGCTTGGATCGCCGAGGACCACGGCGCCGAGGTAAGTCCTGCGCCATCGAGGGGTGGGGGGATGGGTGTGCTGCGCACATTGTTGGTCGAGGGAAGCGTGTGCGGCCGTGGATGGTATGTGGGCATGCCTATGATGGCACGGCGTGTGCGTGCGCGCATGCATCGCTAATGAGGCTGCATTAAGAGGTGCGAAGAGGTGCGCGCTCAAGCACCAAGAAGACGCGCGCGGTCAGGCTCAACACGGAAGTGATTGCCGTCGGCGCAGCATCCGTCGACGAATCGGGAATGACGCGCAGATCGACGTCGCGATTGTCCCGCCGAAGGAGGACGGGCGCGCCGCTCAAGAATGGCGCACGGGGCCCCAGAGGTCTCCGCGAAGAACTCGATTGCGCGCGCGCCTCTTTGCGCTGCCTTTCCGTCTTTTTTCGCGGTTGCTGTTGCTCCTTGCGTTTCGGGTACTTGGCCCGCGAAGTGCGTTCACCTCTCTCGCGCCTCTGCCCAACCATCTTCGGCGTCGCCATCACGGGCGCTGTGCTGAAATTGCGGCGGGCCGGTCATCAATTGCGCAGTGGATCTACGTGCGATAGCCATATGTAGATGTGTGTGTATGTGAGAGCCGAATTCGACACGACTCCATTACGTAATATGCAGGCAAGTTCACGTCGGTGGATTGACCTCGAGCGTGCTAGCTGTGGGCACCACACTCGAAACTCGCATAAATTACCAATTAATTTGGCAACTGGCAAGCAGAGGAAGGTGGAGGGTGCCACTCGATTGTGCTTAGGTCACCTCATTATCATGCCCTGAGTTCTGCTCACCTTGGCCTTCTTAAGCCTAAGTGAAACCAACACATCATTAACTTAGGATTGAGCCATTGGCTTCTTCGGAAGCACACGCTCATTTCTATTCAATAAGTCCATCCACCATTGCCTGCTGATGACCTCTGGCCATATCCCTCCGATGGTCGCGTAATGTGGTAATCCATGCGTGAAATGTTTCGGCGGTCAATCACCTCCGCAGCAATCGCGAAAATCGAAGCCCATGCGCTGCGGCCACCAACGCCCAGTAAGTGAGTACGTGAGGCATTGGCAGCTGACCTGACGGCGGCACTTTTAAGCCCGACCGCCTCACTCCGTCCATCTCCCGGGGCCCTGAGTGCGGTCGGCGAATACGCATTACGTAGTTGCGTAGCAGGGCAATGCGAATCGTCATTTTCGGCACGTGAAACGCTGGCGCAGCTGGGAGGGCAGGCGGGAGGGCAGGTGGCTGGCATTCCATCATCTCACGCGTGGAGAAATTTTCGCGTGTGTCTTTACGACCGCTAATTGCAATGCCTGCAATCGAGATTCATCTCGCGCCCAGGCCGGCCATGCAATTGCGGCGCTGAAAAACCGAGTCAATCTCACGCACTCGCTCGCAGAACTGCTGGCCTCCATTGCCCTCCACGACGATGATGGCTCCGGCCGATATCCGCAAATATGCCGAAATCGCATTGCGCGCGCGATTTTGCAATGGGCAGGTCGATGAACCAACCCAGTGTCCTACTAATCCCAAAGAAAAGTAATGGCGCATATTGGACGAAAGCGAGAAAGAGAGAGGGAGAGACACACACACAGAGAGAGAGAGAGAGAGAGAGAGAAACGCAGCAGCGTGCAGCGACGTCGTCATCAGGAGGAAAAAGTATTGCAGGCCGATTGCTGCGTGCTTGCTGGCGCTCAAGAACAACGACCGCCATCGAGTTCATTGAATGCGTTCGCCAATTGGGTTCGCAGGGAGCCACCGCAGCCAGTTCGGTCCGATGGCCGCCGAAATTGCGGCCCGCCGCACGACCACGAACGAGGAGAGATGGAGTTGTGCTGCGCCAACGTGGAGGACGACCGAAGGCTGGAAAATTGGCATGAAAAGAGCTATTTGAGCTATTTGTTCGTGGGCCAGAGGCTTAGCTGACAACGAGCCGGATTGAGGATGCGAAGAATGGACGTGCTCGTACCCGAGTTCTCAGTATTGCTGCATTTTTGTTGCAAAGAACGCCCGATGCCTAGCATCTCCAATTCGATGTGGTCTGGTCTTGACTGAGATGTGCTTAGCCACTCTAACTTCCAATTCGCACATTGGAAGAACCGGAAGAGATGGTGGAGGAGGGGAAGGAGAAGGAGGAAGCATGAATTGTTGACACATACCATCCAGAGCGGACTCGAATGGCCTCCGGAACTGCATCCTGCGAGAGGCGCAGCAAACCGGGCGTCCGCAGACGCACTGCGCCGAGAGTACCGTTACGAGTGCACCGATACCAGGTATCGTCGTGGTGCATGATTGACTGAATCCAGGTCAGCACACGGCGTCGCCACTGAGTACCACCGCCGCCGAGGATGACCGCCAGCCGCCATTGGTCGCCGGCAGATGGCCTTTTGGCCTCAAAAACGGCCGTATGACCTACACTCACGGCGTGCCGTGCCTAGCAGCACGTCGACTTCTGCCTCTATGACCACCTTGCGCCTACGTCCTGCCCTCACCTTGCCGCGTCACCGGGACCAACAACAATCCGCCATTTTGAGGAATTGGGAAGCGTGCAGAAATTGCACAAGCGAGTGATCGCTTCACTTGCATTATTCATGCAATGGCCGAGCGCATATTCGCGGGCGTTTCGAGGACACGAGTCCACTGCCCTCCTGCTCAAGTCCCGCACGCCTGGAAGGCATCCCCTAGACCAGGGCTAGCGAACCAGTGGCTCTTTTAGACGTATGGTGTGGCTCGTTCTCACCCTCGACCGACCCGAAATTTTCATGAAAATCGAAGCGACTGTCGGAAACCGCAGATAGTTTGATAGTGGAGCCTCTTTTGTACATTTAGTGTGGCACTTTTCAGCTCCTGGCTGGCTCTTTTAATGGCCAATTGGCCATTGGGGAGCCCTGCCCTAGACGCAAACATCAGTATTGGGAACATCAATATTATATCGTTCGGCATGGCAATGCAATGAATGAAGAGCTGGTGGATATTCAAAGCGCCACCCCTCCCCGGAGCAGCGGCGCGCCGCGAAATCGATCCGCGACGATTGCGTGACGGTTACCATGGAAAGTGT
Organism: Labidoglobus nevermanni; assembly: GCA_025447835.1. Lineage (NCBI taxonomy): Eukaryota > Metazoa > Arthropoda > Insecta > Coleoptera > Staphylinidae > Labidoglobus > Labidoglobus nevermanni. The sequence continues at coordinate 229,591 of JAOEHK010000010.1, forward strand.
TGGCCCAGGTCATGCGGGGTCAAACCCGAACCTTCCGCAAAGGCGGCGCTCAATGCCGATAGCGCCACAAGCACCCTGGCCGACTCTCAGCGGCGTCGAGATGCAGGGCGATGCGATACCTCTTGGATATGAGGACGTATTTCAAGCGTTAATGAGACAATGAGGAATTGAGCAGGTTGCGCGTGCATTTCCGCGTTCCTGGTGGCGGCCCTTTCGCTTTCCGTCTCGCTCGCGAGCGCCCAGCAGGAGAGTGCATTGACTGCAATCGTCACCCCCCGATGCACACTTGCACTCGGTGGTGCGCAGTGCGGGTGCTGGACCCAATGCAGCAGCAGCAGCATGCGCATTCGAACGCAAAGGGTTCATCGTCCTGGCGCTCGCGCGGTTATCGATTTCGCGCCTAATTTCACTTTTATTTCGTTTTGACGTAGCTGCTGCTCCTCCTGCTGCTGCTGCTGAGTTCGCATACACATGGACAACGCGGGATTTGTCAGAATTTAACAGAAACACACTATTTATGGTCATAACCATTGATAGCGTTAACCATTGCCAAGGTATTCCTCTGGTATCTAATGTGCATCACAAATTGAGAATCCGGAAGGCTGCTTATGGTTCCATTCGAATTAAACTATTCTAAGAGACGAAGTTGTTTAGGCCAGTGGTCAGCAACGTTTTTTGTTTCACGAACCAGTGGAACACAAGAAGATCTTTTCATGGACTGGTTGACAATAGATTATTATAAGTTCAATACATAGCAACACTATAAAAACAACCGATAAAGAATTGAAAAACCATATAGTTAAAATATAACAGCAACATATTTATGCTACTTACTCAATATTGCATGAATAAATAAATGGCCGTGTACACTTCTCTTGGAGTTTAGCCCACCATTTATAAAGGGTTCCCTAAATCCTCTTTTGGGTGGATCAATAAAAGTTGATTAAAATAACATACAACTCAGTGGGAGCCCTGATCTCAGTGGCATAACTTCATTTTTGGGGCCTGGAAGCGAATTCTAACCATGGGGCCCCTATTAATTTTTGCAGTGCAGATGTCTTATGATGGCCTGCCTATGAGTGACAAATTTCGGATCGGAATTTGGTTTCGCCAGTGCAAACGGGGCCCCCTGACGCAGGGGCCCTGACGCATTGCTTCCACTTGCTTCCCCGTAGCTACGCCACTGCCTGATCTTGTTTTTCTAAAATACGCGCATCCCATGTTGGGAAAATAAAAGACAATGACACTCTCAGTGAGTGGGTTATGTCCAGTCTATTCCTTGAATGTGTGAATGTTCGCATTGTCATACATTTCCTAGTAATAAATTATATTTTTACGTTACCAAAATTTTCACTGCGGACCGGTACTCAATAGATCGCGGAGCGGCTTTGCCGACCACTGGTTTAGGCAATTTATATGCATTCATAAGAATTGGAGCAGGGACGGCCAATCCAAATGACCTCGCAGGCCACTTTGAAAATATAGGAATAAGTACGGGGAATGCCCGTGGTACCGCCACCCCAGGACTCTAGACTTCCCGAACTTGTCCAATGTACATGTTCTCTTAATGGAAAGGCCAGGCTATCTTGGGAGGCGGATAAGAAAGGGGAAAACCCTGGTCGTCCTTACCTACTACATGAAGGTCGGCCGTGAATTTGAGGCGGAAAATAGGTGAGGTAACTAAGTATCTGGTATCTCTGGCGCTAAGAAAAGGTCAAACGTGTAGGAGAATAAATTGGTAAACAAGGCTGATTAATGAACAATTAGGTGACGACTTTGCCAAGGCTAATCAGTGACCATTTGGCGGCCAGCTGCATAAAGTACGAGGAATGCCCGTGGTTCGGCCACCCTTGGACTCTAGAAATCTCCGAACTTATCCAATATACATGTTCTCTCAATAGGAAGTCCAAGCTATCCTTGCAGGCGGATAAGAACGGGAAAAACCCTGGTGGTCCTTACCTACTACATGAAGGTCGGGTTTTCCCTGTCCTTGTTCGCTCTGCGGGCCTTGGGTTGGCCGTCCGTGAATTTGTGGCGGAAAATAGGTGAAGTAACTCAATATCTGGTATCTCTGGCGCTAAGAAAAGGTCAAACGGGTAGGAGAATGAATTGGTAAACAAGGCTGAT
>JAOEHK010000010.1:233888-249697 GCA_025447835.1 Labidoglobus nevermanni
TCCTGCATATGGCGTGCCACCCAAAATCCTTTCGCGTGCCACTCTGTGGCACGCGTGCCATAGGTTGCCGACCGCTGGTTTAGGGTTAAGCCATACTTAAATTTTGCATTGCGTTGAATCTAGCTTTGACGTTAAGTCACCTTGGTGCGACGCAAATTTAAGTTAAGTAGCTGTTTTGAGCATGTTCAACGCTAAGCCGTGTCGGTGCAACCGGCCATAAGAACCCGACCCCACAGAGCCGTCGCACTAGGTAGAAAACGGCCGCAGACAATTTAGAAACAGTGTCATAAAATGTGTAGTCAGCAATTCAATACCAGAATTAGCCATCTGCAATTGACGATAGTCGCTTGGATTTGCATGAAATGCCTATTAAACTGATTTCATGACGAATACTTGGGAAAGAGCTGCATGCGGCTCGCGACTATTGAGTTCGCGAATCCTATAATATGCCAAATATATGCCACAACAGCCCCAAATATGCAGAAAATGCCGAAATATGCAACCTATGCCAGAAATGCCGAAATATGCACCAAATCCCTAAATAGACAAAATATGCATAATTTTCATACTGCCAAACGTTTTGAATTGGCCTAATTCGTGGAGGTCCCAAAGCATTCGGTTGTGCATACCATAGTTTTCAATAGGCAAAAAGCATACAATCCGGTCTCTAGTAATGACAAAGAAAAAGTGCTACCAGCATTGCTGAAGGTGCGATTGAAATGCGATACGAGGCGTAGGAATAAATAACACCCAATGATATTGAAGAATTGCTTGAATCTCACTGGTAGATTTGACAAAAGTGGACCTAGAAGAATTGTAATGAAGGAGAAGCTTCAACGAGTTCATCGATTTCAGCGAAGATAATGAGCTTAAAGCTTAAGTGAAGCATTACGTAGGATGGATAAAGCTTAGGATATACTTTTTGAAACTCTGAACGTATCTCATTGAAACCTGTAGAAAATACCATTCCATATTCGCGTTTTACGTATTCGTGGCACTGTAACCCCCGCGAATAGCGAGCGTCTACTGTTTTTGATAGTCTCTCTGGATTCTCTCAACTTATAAGTACAGTTGAAAAATTACGTTTGAGTTATATACAAAGGATATGAATATTTACACTCATTATTTATATCCATGACTTATTGCTACTATTTACAAACGGGCAACGATGAATAATTTGTTTACATATGAAAATCGGATGTCAAGATATGTATTCTGATTGTTGTCTATTTTGAGATTTGAAAAGGAACCGTCATATGCTTTCATTTTCATTTTCCTATTCCTTTTCAATTTACGATTTGGCGATTAGTGTATATTGATTAACGCCGCTATCAATTGTTTACTTTATTTCTGTCGGTTCAAATGTTATTTCATTAACACTCGATTGTTTTAGATCAGGGACGGCCAACCCAAAACCACTTTGGAAATGCATCCTAACCCCTAGAGCAGAGGTCGCCAAAGTGGGGTCCATAGGCCCCCTAAGGGTCTATTTCCCAAAGGCAGGGGTCTATCTGAGCCAGGGGGCCTATTGGGGGTCGAAGCAAAATCAATTCTTAATATTGCATAACATAACATAACCGAACTGCGTATGCACTTATAGTTAGTTGGTTAACTTTGACCAGCATACTTGCGAGAAGGACCATCTCTTTCCTACTTTAATTGTCGCTTTTCCTTGTGTTTGTAAGTTGTTGTTCCAAGTGAGTCTTCAAAATTCGCATTTCCGTGAATATACAGTCGGCCCATCCATGAAGTATTTCTTGGTATATTTTATTACGCCGTCTGTTTTCGTGGTAATCATCATCGGGTACACCCCGTGCCTGAAGGTTAGATAGTTTTATTTGAAAATTATTTTTATAGATGGTCGATGGGGATCCCGAAAAATTATATAGGGGTCGACGTTCAAAAAAGTTTGGCGACCCGTGCCCTAGAACCACAAATATACGAGCGGACCTCGGGTGTTCCCCGCTTATCCGAGGTGCCATGACCCAGAAACGGCCGACCTAATATTGCAGACCTAGAGATGAATGGGACAAGTACTGGGAATATCCGGGGAACCTCTGGTACGAACCTCGGGTATTCCCCGTCCTTGTTTGTTGCGTGGGTTGGCCGTTCCTGTTTTAGATGATTGAGGAGTTTACTCGTAATTGCGTTTTTCTGCGAATTGACTCTATAAATAATCTAATATAGAATCATAGAGTCTTTGATTGAGAGATAAAGACTATGTTGGTCTGATACATTTGACGAAATTCTGCAACAATATCTCGGATTTTCAGTCGTTTGTAACTATATAAATTATCTATGATATCATGAATATCTATTATCCTTAATTACGATGAAAATAATTGGTAGAAAAGTGAATAGTGTACACTAGACTAGATTTCAAGTAGTATAATTGTTAAATGGATATTCAGATTCGAAGTAACACAAAATACTCGCACAGCCTTTAGAGAGAAATGTGTTCTAAGCCAAAGTAGATTTCCGCTACGAGAGATATGAGTAGACGTGATCCAGCACTGATCGCGCATTGTCCCCCAAATGTTCCCGCCTCGAATTGGGCCACTTACTGAGTTCGTTGAGCGATCGACGCCGAGTCCCTACACCATGGTGTCATCGAAGCCCTGGGCCTGTCATATAGCGTGCGCATCCTCGACGAGCTCCTTCTCCGCCGAATTAACCCGCGTTTGCCGCACCGAATCCGCGCTCAAATGTTCGCTGGAGAACTCGCCGAAGGAGCCATTGCGGCGCGCGTTGACGATGACCGTCTTGGTGCCGTAGTCGGTGATGAACTTGTCGTTGGCCTTCAGGGACACCGACTCGTAACCGCACTTGCACCAGTCGGGCACGTGGACGGTGAGGATGCGCTTGAACGCCTCGCGGAACTCCGTGTTGAAGATGGAGTAGATGATCGGGTTGAACGCCGAGTTCGAGTATCCGAGCCACGTGAGGATCTTGAACGTGATGTCCGGAATGCAGGTCTTGCAGAACGCCGCCACGATGTTGATGCAGAAGAAGGGCACCCAGCAGATGAGGAAGACGCCCATGATGATGCCGACGGTGATGGCCGCCTTGTGGTCGCTCACGTGGTACGGCGAGCTGTGGTGGCTGTGCAGGTGGATGTGCAGCGCCTTGTTCTTCATCTTCATCGTTTTCCGCTTGCTGGTGCCGGGCGGGATCTCGATGGGGCGCGTGATGGCGCGAATGTTCTTCACGTGCTTCTGCGCGTAACAGTACAGCCGGCAGTAGATGCCTGCCGGGTGCAGAAGTCGATCGATTACGGCCCGTCCGGATGTCCGGATGGCTGCGGCTACGTACCGATCATGACGATACAGGGAACGTAGAACGAGATGCAGCTGGAGACGACTGCGTAGGTGGGCGTCAGGTCCAGCGCGCAGGTTGGGTAATTGAGACCGCCGGAAGTGTACACGGTTGGCTGCGGAGGTCGATGCAGGCCCATCGAGATTGGAACGAACGAGATTAACGCGGACGCTAACCAGATCGTCGCAATTGTGCCCACTGCAACACGCCGCGTTACCCATCTTCCATATCTGCTCAATCAATTAATGCAATGCTTTAGTCTAAGACCAGGGGATCACGACTTCGTATGCTACATGCGATTGCCCATCCTGATTTGCGCTAAACCTTGATAATTTCTATTGCTTAGAGTTAGAAACGCCAAAGAGTCACGTTACCCATCTTCCACATCTGGTCAATCACTTAATCCAATGCTTTAGTCTAGGACCAGTGGACCACGTCTTCGTTTCCTACATTCTTTTGCCCATCCTGAACTGCGCTATACCTTGCTAATTTATATTGCTTACAGTTACGCTAAAGGGTCACGTTACCCATCTTCCATATCTGCTCAATCAATTAATGCAATGCTTTAGTCTAAGACCAGAGAACCATGTTTTCGTTTCATACATTCTTTTGCCCATCCTGATCTGCGCTAAACCTTGATAATTTATATTGCTTAGGGTTAGTTACACGAAAGAGTCTATTTCATTTCAGAACACTCCTGTAACACGTCTGAAAAACAGACTGTCTCCCCCGGGGGAAGCATTTTTGCGCTAGCATTCTGGCTTTACCCTCCTTCTATATCTGCCCAATCAATTAATGCAATGCTTTAGTCTAAGACCAAAGGACCACGACTTCGTATGCTACATGCTGTTGCCCATCCTGATTTGCGCTAAACCTTGATAATTTATACTGCTTAGAGTTAGAAACTCCAAAGAGTCACGTTTCCCATCTTCCACATCTGGTCAATCACTTAATCCAATGCTTTAGTCTAGGACCAGTGGACCACGTCTTCGTTTCCTACATTCTTTTGCCCATCCTGAACTGCGCTATACCTTGCTAATTTATATTGCTTACAGTTACGCTAAAGGGTCACGTTACCCATCTTCCATATCTGCTCAATCAATTAATGCAATGCTTTAGTCTAAGACCAGAGGACCATGTTTTCGTTTCCTACATTCTTTTGCCCATCCTGATCTGCGCTAAACCTTGATAATTTATATTGCTTAGGGTTAGTTACGCGAAAGAGTCTATTTCATTTCAGAACACTCCTGAAACCACGTCTGAAGAACAGACTGTCTCCCCCGGGGGAAGCATTTTTTCCGCTAGCATTCTGGCATTACCCTTCTTCCATATCTGCCCAATCAATTAATGCAATGCTTAGTCTAAGACCAGAGAACCATGTCTTCGTTTCCTATATTCTTTTGCTGAACTGCGTTATACCTTGCTAATTTATATTGCTTACAGTTACGCTAAAGGGTCACGTTACCCATCTTCGATATATGCCCAATCAATTAATGCAATGCTTTAGTCTAAGACCAGAGGACCACGTCTTGATTTCCCACGGACTTTTGCCCATCCCAATTTGCGCTAAACCTTGCTTTTCTATGTTTTATTTCCTAAATAATGAAGTAATTCAACGTGGTTCTCATGATATAGCTAGTTTTAGGACCAACAGTAATAATTCATTTTATTTTGTTGTAATTTTATGACACAGATGTGCATGAGATGCTTTAGAATGTCGTCGCAATATTCATGTAGCATGGATAATGATGGACTAATTGAGGAAGTCATTATAGCCCAGATATGATCAAGCCAGCAGGCTACATTAGTATGCCCACTTGACAATCTAGATTTATGCATAATGCCTTCAAATTAGCCTTGTGTTCGAATTATTAGCACTCCAAGTTGTAATAGTTCAAATTCACACTAATGTTGGTGGTAATAAGTATATGGGATTTATTGGCGAGGCAACTATATGAAAATAATGCACGTTCAATCAGTTACTGCCAATAGTAGACTTGATCACGTCGAATTCGAATTGCAGTAATTCCAACTTTGTTTCTTTGATCGTTCTATCTATATTACATATTATTATATTAAATTTACAATGATATTTCATTTAGCAACTTAATGTCATTACAAAGCTGATTACATGTCTCAAAACTAAAACCTCTTATAATAGGAGAGCTTTGAAAGCGACTGCCGATTGCACTGGGAAAGCTAGGACGAGTATATCCCTCGCTTGCGATCGACGAAAGCTCGTGAATGGGCGGATTTTCGAGGAGGGTGATTTGTGTGTTGATCTAGAGTGCATTTTGCGTTAGTTCTTATACGATGGTCACCAGGCCTAATAATGATGTGCATGATTTCTTTCTACTAGTTTCGTCCACTGTCGCCTTCACGTTTATTTCAATTCAAATTCAAATGTGAGCATCTGTCATCTCTTTACTAATAACATATGCAAACAATAGTAAATAGGGGAGTCACTTTGTCATGATGTCTATGATTACAGTAATTATTAACGAAGATATCACCTAAGCGAATATATTTGCATTGCAAGTAAATGAGAACATGTCAGCAAGTTGCAATATTGCACTGGTTTCATTAGATTTGAAATCAATCGTCAATTAAAGCTTGAACTCCTGAAATTGGGTGGGTTTATAAGGTATTTGATCAAATATTAAAAAGAGAACAAATAAAGATGCGACTGAATGCAGGTCGATCTTTCTGAATTATCACAAGTTTCTTGGCATAATTCACGATCAAAATCTCTGCGTGGTCATGTGCAACACCCTCGGCGTTTGCTTTATTGGCGGCGAAACTTTTACAAGATTGCAAAGTTTACCATTGCCTTGAAAGTCAGTTGCAAACAAAGGAGATTTTTTCCAGGATTTCCAGATACGGATGTCGCCTTAAAGTGCGATCCTTTACTGCGGTTCCTTGCGCCTAATTTGAGTTCGTCATAGGCGTTACCTTAAAGGGTCCTTAATGTGAATGTATCGGTCCAGGGAAATGGCACACAAGTTCAGTATCGATGCAGTTGAACACATGACATCAAAGGCCACCCAAGTGTCGCAGAACTGAGCGCCGAATATCCAGTAGCCTAAGAGATCGTTAACGCCCGCGAACGTCATCACCAGCGAGGCAACGAAGAGGTCAGCAATGGCCAGCGAGGCTAAGAATAGGTTGCCGATGCGGCGCAGTCCGCGATCGGTGTAAATCGCCACACATACCAAGATGTTGCCGGCTACCGAGAGGAAGATTAGCAGCGACAGGAAGATGCCTGGAATGCAAACAATCAGAGACTGAAAATCGAAGTACAAGCTCGCTTTGGAATCGAAAAAAGGGACACAAATTCGCCAGGGAACTTGTTGATTTTGTATATTTATTTTCGTGCTTTACGAAAGAACCTCCCCTACCAAAAGCAACGTCGTTTGAAAGCGATTTGCTGCAGTTGTAACGCAAGTCCGGACATTTGCGAGTTGGGGAAATAGTAGAGTATGTGGAAACTCGTGGAGTCAGGACGATGGACCTCAAGGAAAGCTAACAGTTTGATGGCATTGTAAAGCGTCAAAATTTACGTTTATTTGGAGCACGATTGCGAACATTGTTCGCAGATCCAGCGCTATTAAAATGCTTCAACCAATGGGTTTGTTGCTTCTTCGGATTTTACGCCTTTTTGCTATATGAGACCCTTGTGAGAAAGAGCGCCTACGCATTTGAAAACTAAAAATTTATTCATTTACAATTTGGTTGCTTGTATATACGATAGGATACAATAGTAGTCCTGTTTACATTGATGGGGTAAGAAAGATTCCTTACCGACTATTAAAATCGACATCATGGTAACCGGATTTTGGTCCTGTATCGTGTTCTCAGTGAAATCATCGCTAGGAAATGCAGTTGAACTATTCACCAGCAGCTGTAACAAATTTGCAAATGTTAGTTTCAGACAAGCTCCAGGTGGAATCATCAATAATCTCAGTACAAACAAACCGCTGTCAACTAAATTAATTCAGTCAACTAGTTGGCTTCTATTTTATCGCACCCTTCTGGTTGCAACAGAACGGATAAAGTCAGATGGTAATTGAGATTGATTGAGGCAGATTTAGGCGAACGAGGTACAAAATTTGATCCGGTACTTTCGTGATTATTCGCTTCTCAAATTTGATGCGCAAAAATTTCCTAATTTCCTAAAGAGATATATAATACTAAGAAGAAATAGAAGCTAAAAGAAGGACAAAGAAGAGGAGATAGGGGAAGATATAGTAAAGAAAATAAAGCGGGCACGCGTGAAATGACTTGGCCACGTGCGGAGAGCTGGACCAGGATCACCGATACGGGAGGTGACGGAATGGAAGCTCGAGGGCAGGCAGAGACAAGGGAGGCCAAGGAGCACCTGGTTACAAGAAATCGAAGAAGACCTAAGAGTTGCAAGTACATCACTGGAAAGCTAAGACAATGGGCAGACTAGATTGGGGAAATATCTGTGCATTGGGGAGGAAGACAGGGACTGACACGTAATACCTCCGGAACGCTTCTCGGCGATTACGTAATAGCTGCCGAACGCTGCTTGGCGATTACGTAATAGCTGTGTACACTTGACTATTATCGAGAAGTTAAAGATACGTACCGTAAGTTAAATAGATCTAGAAATCCGTAAGGAGGAAAAACCCTCGTGGGTTAAGAAGAAATGTGCTTTGAAATATTTGGAAATTGAAAGGATATTGTAGATTTGATTGCTTTTGCGAATTTGGTGGATTGCAAATGGATGAAATAATCGAATTCATGCAAATGAAGCATCGTGGAGGAAATTTAAGCGATTCCACAATCAAAATGTATAAATCGCAATTGCGAGTTACACGCATATTTGAAATGAATTCAATTGAGGGACGCTTTGCTCTGGTTGGACAATAAATTGAAATCACATCGCCAACATTTCGTGCAAATTGTGAACACCACACTAAAAATTGAAGTCACACTTTTCTGGTTTTTAGCAATAAATGGAAATCGTCGTAGAAAACTGCGATTATGTATGCTAATAGGATTTCCATTCGAGATTCGTTTTCAGACTGAACCAAGAATGCTAAAGTTTTTACTCTATCTATTAGCACGTACTACAATTAGACAGGAAGACCCAAATAATACCACCAAGGAACAAAAGAACAAATGAAAATCATATTTGTTAAAGTGGCCCCCGACTTTCTCCGGGTATAGCTTCAATGGAAGCACTTGGCAATTTTTGTTTCGCATAAGTTATTACGGAAGTAAGAACATTTGAAATCCATATGTTGTAAATTGCTGGGCGGCTTCTTTAGCACCAAGCCAGGGAGAGGCGTATGTCTAGGCACTCTGAATTTGCATTATGAAGTTTTCGCATTTATGGCATTGTCAATAAATAAGCAATTTATGTTTGCATGGAATTTTGCGCCATATGAAGACCTACATTCAAGCATTAGCTATAAACTCAGCGTGTTGCTTGGAAGCTCATCCCTGAAAGCCAGTCGTGTTTTCCCATTAAACGCACACGCCATCTAGGGTGCTAATAATTTCCTCTATTATATGTATTCATACACTTTAGGAACACGAATTTCCTACGATACAAATTTACATTGTCATTGAAATGGATCTCCTCATAAATCAACTCCATTTCACTTGAAATGTACGAAAAATGAATATTCAACATTTCTATGCACAGCATCACAGCATCCAAAGAAATGCCATGGTGCAACTTCGTTTCAGAATACATTTTGCAATAGATTGAAAATGTGCATCTGTTATCCGCCAAAAAATTTACAATTTAAATGAGAATTGGCGTCGAAAGTTGCCACCAGCGTGCAGTGTAAACATTCTGTGATAACAACAGTTTGAATTTTCACAAACTTTGTAGAATTGATGTCTAACAGCTTGCCAAGGTCTAAAATGATTTCAAGATGACTTCTCAGCTTGATACTAAAATTATTGAATAACATTTTATTCTAATTTTGTTGATTTACGGAAGATTAATTAAAAATTTGTATGTTTTGGGAGTTAAATTTTTTTTATTAGAAACTGTGACGCGTTTCGGTACATAGTACCTTCATCTGGCAGATGATTATGGATCAAACATTAGGGTGCGAACTTTATATATGCAGTGTTGAAAATGTTTACAAGTTGGGGGTGTAGGTGTGCTATCCTGATTTAAGCACAGATTTACAAGTGGGAAGTGGTTACATCCAGTTGATCATTAAGTAAACATTTAATTGTGTTCTCTTAATTATCTCTAATACTTCTAGTAAATTTAGTTTTAATCCCTTGTTTTGATTTGTGTAGGATTTTGTAATTTATCTTGAAGTTGGCAAAATTAGAATTATATTCTGCCTGATTGTCTTATTGAACATGGGCATTGTTAATAAATAAATTTTTAACTTTGATTCTTGGGCAGATTTGTCTTTTCTGTTGTTAATTATTCCGTTAAGTGAGTTATTGGTCTTATGTGTGATTGTACAACTTAATTTATTCAAGCACCAGGCTATTATTGTTGTTGAACTACAATTGTTTAGAGAGTACACCTTTCTTTTCATTTTGTTGTATATATGTTGGGAAAAGAAGTGAATTTGTGAATTTTTTAATCTTAGAATTAGAATGCTTTCAATTAATTCAATAGGGGATCCATTGTTGTGAGCTATGGTTTTAATTCTGCTGACTTCAGCCTTGTAGGTGTGTTTGGATATTGGTATACTGATTAATCTGTGAATCTGTGAATAGCTTTGTGATATATATTGAACCTGTGGAGCCCAATGTCGTTTGATAAAATTAGATCCAGAAAATTGGTTGGTTTGTTTGTTTCAATTTCTAGTGTGAACTTGATATTTGGGTGAATGAATTAATATAGTTGTGGAATTGTTTTAACTGTCTTTCTGTGCTTTAAAAATAGACCAGAATGTCATCTACGTATCTAAAATAATGTCATGTTTTGAAAAAGTTGGTGTTTGGCTGTTTTATTCTAATTTTGTTGCAGATTATTTTGCAACATTTGTAGAGACTTGCAGTAGAATTCCGAATCAGGTTTGATGACTGCACCTCCTTACATTTGCACGTATCTAATGCAATAACTGGAGGAGCGTTGAAAGTGATAAAAAGCGATCATAAACCGCTTCACTGTCCATAGACCAAGTTTACTATTTGCACTGATGTCATTGCTGATGGCAATAAAACATGTTTAATAGATCGTCCATAAAGCTGGTCGACTTTTAATCAAGGCTGCTGCCAACGAATTCATCTCGTACTCCCTCATGCTTAATATTCATATCTGGGAGGACTTCCACGTTGCCAGCGCTGTCATTCAATCAGGATAACGAGACTTACGCCTTGATTGCCACGTTAAATCCCAGATCGTTCGCATGTCAAAACTGCATTTAGCAGACAAACTATTAATAGTGAAACCTCCCATGGGTTCGTGACATTTGCAGAAATGTATGGGCAAAGAGGAGCAAAACAACATTCAACGTTTCACAATTGAATTAAGATTGATGGATATTGCAGAAAGCACAATGACCAGTTGTGGCTTTGTTCCAGCTTCGCAGAATCTCGTTTCTATTACAAGGTACCGAATAAATGGGAATGAAATAAAGTCGTTTTCAGGAGCATCTTGCGAGGATTCAAAGTATTTTACCAATTGCAATGGACTTGTTTCTATAATGGCTTCAAGAAAATTCACTCCTGTTTCAACATATCAAGTTCTCGAACGCATTTCGGATGCTGAGTACAACAACAAAACGCAAATTTACTGCTACAAAGTTGAGGCATGTTTCAGGATCAAAATATAAACAGTAGTTGGCGACTGCTGTTCCGGACACATTTTAGTTGCACTTCCGTTTAAGTTTGAATCCTGTCACAGGGATAAAAGCCTTCGAAATATTTCACCGGCTTTGAAATGACGTGCAGAATCTGTCTTCTTAATTGAAGTTTCCTATTCTTGCTCTTCTTAGTTTCATTAGAAAAGTCTATTTTTGATATCATCTTTAAAGATCCTTCATGATGGAAATTGAACAAGCTTCTTATCATTATTATGCATTAGATAGATAGCTGAAACTGCTTGTAACTTGAGGTACTAAATGAATCTATTAGGAGCTGATGTGCCTGTTAACAGCTTCCGCTAACTTTAGATTTTGCGGTCGATGCCTGAACGAAATCAGGTGCAGTGGAATAAGAATGTGATGGAGATGCTGGCTGGTTTACTTGAAGGGTGGTTGTTGTGTTATTGGGACGAAGATGCAACCGGACAAAACTTGGATTCGCATGCATCTCATTTGCCTGGGTGTTGATTAGTCCACTGCAATTCCACTTCCCGACTTGTTCATTACTGCCATATTCCCAAAGAACAAAGAGATTCGTAGATGGCATTAAGCATTACTTGCAGCGATATTCGCGCTTCTCCATTTCGTGCTTTAATTGAATTGTAAATTGCGTTTTCACTTGCTCTTGATTTGAATATGGATAATTCGAATAATTTGATTTTGCGCCATTTTAAAAATACTGCAAATACTGCTTTCGAATTAAAAATAACTGAAAACCTTCACAGAGTTAATATCCTGTGTGTCTGGGCCCGGTTAACACTAAATCAGTGAACGACAAGGTTTTAATTAATCATTTATTCGGAATGGTCGGAATTCTTCCATGATTTATTTATCAAAGTCTCTGTTCGAAACACAAGCTCGAAAATGACTACAACCAAGTGGCCATTGAGATAATTGAGCTGTAGGTTCTATATTAATTTGATTCTGGACACTATATTAAATATGAATGCAGAACCGTCTTCAAATCGAGAAAATTTCAAAGGAACTATCATATTTAACATTAACATAAATGGAAACGTGGATTTTGTTCACTTTAAACATTTATTATTCGTCTTCACATTACTATTAAAATTCAACGTCAAGATTTTGTCTCTGGCACAAAAAACACAAAGTCGTAGTGCTATGAATCTTCATTAATTAATTAGGGAAAGAAGGTGCAAGCTGGTCTCATATATCAAACTGCTAGGTGCCGTAATTATTCGAATGAATTATGAAATATGTAAATTGTTCCCTTATCCAAATGAATCCCTGAAATTGCATTTGATCATTCGTTCACAACCCACTCAAATGTAGAATTTTCACACTAATATGAGGAATATTTAATAATATGATCATCATTCACGATCACTTCTGATTGTTAAATATTTATTCGTTTACAATTTATTAATTTTAGATGTTAGGTGTTAGATGAGATGTTTAATAATGACTTGAAACCATTTTATTTTAAATTGCAATTTTAGTAGAAATATATATGTCGCAACATTGCGGCGTTCAGCTCACTCAATTAGCATTTAACAGCCCTTCATATGCACTTTGAATCATGACTCTAGGGGTAGTGGTTATCTCTGTGAATGCGTTTAAATTTGAGCAAAATTTGAGTTTGGGTTGGACGAATATAGATGTCGCATGAAAAAAAGCGACTGTGTCAATTCGAATGAACAACCCTGAATGGAATGCGGTTGACCTACTGACTACTGACCTACTGAGCTACGAAGAGGCGCTACTCGTTAAGTGAGAAATGTTAGTGCCACCACACTTGAGTACGATCTTGCAAGGTCTCTAGGACCCTAACTGGGTGGAATTATTGGCAAACTTTAAAAAATCATAGCGAAAGAACCAAAAGGGCTAGAAACGTGATTTAAAATACATATTCAAATGTATTTCATCAACTATCTGCTTATATGTAAGAATCTAACAATTTCTATAAGAAACAGTACCCAAAATTGCATCAAATTTGGTACCAGTTTCTTGTGGTTTGAAAGTATTCTGAAAATTGAATTTTTGTATTTTGTTAGTCAATAAGATAGTTAATAAACTTCAATTAGGCTTCCTAAACCCTAATCTTTAATAAGAGATATTACATTTTCTTCGAAGAATTATTGGCAAGTGGAAACTTGAGGGAATATGACATTAAAAAGAACCAATACTGCCTTTTTATAATATACTCTTGTTCAATGAAAGCTATTTGAGTTTTAGTGCTTATAAACCTCGTTTCCGCTATAACGCAGTTCTGGAATCGATGGCAGTTTTGTAGCGATCGCAATTCCGCAAGAGGACAACGTTAAGAGCGAAGGAAATGAGCAAGCTCATCAGCCTTTCGTGTTATATCAAATATGCATTTAATGCACTCATTGGCAAGAAAGCAAAGGTGAAGAGCGCAACAAGGCAGGGCGAAGGATGCTGAAGGATAAGATAGATATTTCCCAGAGGTGTCGTATTGTGGTTTCACTTGTGGATGGGTGAGATTCTCCTGGTCGCACTTCGGAGCTTTACTCGCATAAATCTGAGGTTCCTCTTGGTTCGTTGTTTACTGGGAATGACAATGTGTAAAGACGGCAAAAGTTTTACAGCCAACGTATCTGAAATGTCCACCCGAACAATAATTGTTCTACCATTTCAGGAATACGTTCCTGCGCTAAAATTTTATGTAAATTTTTAGTTAATTGAAACCTCACCCGAATCCAATCATGACTTGCACATTGACGTTTGGGTCAAACGCTATGACAATATCTTATCGCCTTGATACGTTCCCAACGAACACGAAAGTCTTCGACCACACTCCATAAAGGTCGTTTATGTGCATCAAATACAAATCGATCGAGTTCCCATGAGTTTTCACCCTCGGTTCAATGGAGTTCTACGGCAGTCGAAGAGTTTCCTCAATGTGCTTTAGATGGATATGGATGAATTACACATTTAAAGCGCGGAAAGTTCTCTATAAGTAAATTTCGCAGTAATCATTATAAATTCATTTAGATCATTCAGGAGCAATCAAGTAAGGCTGAAATTTCTCAGGACCAACAGAATTAAAGCTGCGCTTAATATATCTACCTATTTAGGGTGCATTTTTCATTGACCAATTAATCCCAGCTGCATTTCAGTGTGCTCGAAAGTTTACAAGACTAAGCACGATCCTAGAAATCTCACACCGAAGTTCGGTGTGATAAGGTTCCGCTTTTGTTGTTTTCTTGAGGTAAATGTTAGACGAAGTAATTTCTCCCTTAATCCAATGCAGGTTCTTTAAACTTTTAAATTTCGTAATTTGTATGAACAATTATAGCATCGTTCCAAGAGCATAGTACAGACACCATATTAACGTTAGAAGCTAGCTGAAAACTGGTGAAACTTGGGCATAAATTAGTGAAGTAATTAAGTAGTTTTTAATTCTTATGGCAAAGTTGGTAAATTTCGCTAAAATACAGTTTCCTCGCTGGGAAGACTACATTCCAAATTAACACATTTTTTCACGAAATATTGCGATGTTATCACATGTTTTGCTGGCGTTAATTAAATCCTTAGGAGCTTAGCGTGACAGAAAATGTTCCTCAACATGTTGGCCTTAGCCGTTCTGGCAAGACTGTATTAAATCTATTCCGTATTTGCAGCTCAATATAAATTTATTGTGGCTGGAACCGATGGAACCTGAAACTCGCTTATTTATTCCCAGTTATAGAAATTACGATAAAGGCACCCTGGTCCCCTATCATCATGTCTGGTGCATTAGCAAAGGAGATCCGTCCAGAGCATCAATTTCGCTAGCAAACGACGACTTGTAAGCGACCTTAATATATAACGTTGACCCAATTACAATCACAAAGTGTTCAACTTTCCAATGGTCGTCCCACGTTCTCAAAGTGGCTTACTCATTAACCGCAGCGTCATGTTCGACCCATATAATTGAGCTTCATCTGTTCCTGTTCAACTAGACAGGCAAATATTTCAAGTGCATATAAATTGTTGCATCTGCCAGCGAATATTCTCGAATATTGCCAGAATTGGCGAGAAATATGAAATGATGATTCTGTTTTCTTGCTTCCTGTTCTATTTTATTTCTGATTGAACCGAAAATGCATCGTGTGCACCGTCTTAGGTGATAGGATTTGAGATTGGCTCGTACATCGATTGGAGGCTGCAAGCATCGGGAACATGTGATTGATAAATCTGCAGATTTTGCCGTAAGTGTGGATGCGAAAGCGTCACGAGCACGTTATTAATGCCCAAAGGCTGGCCAATTATATGCTCAGTAGTGTAGAAAGTCGAGATGGGTGTATCCGGAAATAGATCAGTCAATACATTGCATTACATCGCTATTGATCAACGATTCCTGTCTCCTGGCTGCCAAGTCGCGTCTTGGAGCGGAATATTTCAACTCTCATTATTACAGAGAGGAATTTAGGCAAAATGACTTTTTGTTTTGATGCTAGGCAAAATAGAAATAATTCAAAATCAAAGCGATCTGGCTAGGTTTTATTTTGCCTATTTTGACTTTTAACGGCTTAAATCTTGGGTTATCGCCTGTTTTGTCCTAAAACAGAATTTATTAGTTCAATCGAATTTTGGAATTTATGAAATTTTTGGGCCAGAATGTTAGTGAATAATAAGAAACTAAATGAAGTTGTCATAGACCCAAATTATACACAACGAAAAATTGACTTGGATTGCTGGGAGTCGAACCCA
>JAOEHK010000010.1:249797-260606 GCA_025447835.1 Labidoglobus nevermanni
CATGCCTAATTCAAAGTTTTACGTCCTAAATACATACTTTTTCCGGCCTAAAATAGGGCCTTTTTTGCAGTTTTTGGTGTCCTAAAATCCTGTCTCTATAAATAAGAGAACAAAATTAATTGAATTACTTAATGATCATAACTCCCAACACAAATAAAATTTTAATTGTTGTTATTGATATGGAGTTAAACAGTGTAAATGCCCCTTCCCTCAATCATTTAATTGATTATTGAATTAGTATTCATTAACTTATTTGAATATTGTTTTAATTATCAATTCGGAATTAGGGGGCGCTAGTTAATCAAGCAGCGCCCCCTGTCCCCCTGCGCTGAGCGAGCTTAGCGTTCGAGCGGCAAAGTCTCAGCACTGGCAAGGGGGTTAACGTTACTCTGCCGTTTTACCAAGATTACTGAGATTAAAAGTGTTTATGGCCTTGTTGAATATTGTAATTCGATAGTGCTAGGTGAGGTGAATCTTTTGATATATTTCGTTTATTCCAGTCTGTTGGCGCTATCAAATAATCAATGAAAAATGATCGCGATTTTTGCAACAAGTTGCCACCATATTGGTTGCATTGCAAGTCACGTTCATGTTGCACTAAAGCTGGCGACGCGTTGTTGGCTCATAAAATTAGTAACGATATGCTTATACTATTAACTAATTTCAGAAAGCATAATGTTGCTTACAATATTTGATAATAGGTTTTAGATGTGATTCTCATTTGTGCTATGTAAATGCTTTCATCTTTGATATCAAATCGATGAAAATCGATTGAAATCATATCTCTGAACCACGCAGCTACTTTGTACACATAGACCCAGTTAGGTATTCTTTGCAAGAAAGCATCCAGAGTGTCAGAGTAAATTATGCTATATGATAAGGGTTCGTTCTCAGTTTTTCTGCTGTAAATTCGATTTAATTGTCAAGATTAAGCACAAATTCATACATCATTGGTTGTAATTAAGAGTTTAATGCAAGAAATTAATCCAAAATAGACATGCTAACGCCACCTATTCGTGATTTATTGCAACATCAGTCGTGACCTACATTCAATAGAAACATAATTTGTGATTAAAATTTTCATTAGAAGAATCTAAACGCAATGTAAATCATTAGGACAAGATCCACGGGAGCCGACTGTTCAGATAGCAACTTAGTTGGACTAAGTCTAACATGCTGGAGGAGAAAATTTAAATCACTGGCTTATAATATCATCTCGTTGCATCTTCATGTGTCTAACATTGTGCTATTCTTTGTATTGTTTTCATATATGCGATTTCCACATCTCGTCTTCAAGCTCCCTGCCAGTGTTGAGTCGTTAAGTGCCATTTGTTGTGTTTCCAAAAGGAGAGGACCTGTTGGATTCATTCCATGTCATTCCATTCGAATTGTAAGTGCATCTCCTTTTATCAGAATTTAATGTCAATACTTTATGCTGTTGTATATTTATTTGCTTAAATTATTCGGTATACATCTACATCACGAACGTTTACATTGTCTTCATTCACTTTACGCACTAGAACGAAACAAAACAGAACTGAAACGAGAGCAGCCGGGCTGCTGTAGCGCAATCTATCTATTCCATATACGCGTGGACAGACAGAGAGAGAAACAGAGAGAGAATGGGACAGAGTGCGAGTGCGAGAAAGAGAGCCATCGTTGCTGATCGTCTGCAGTATGTTCAGCTCTTCTTAGACAGCTCAGCCACGATCGTAATTGCTTAGACAACTAATAGGAACTTTGGTTGCTTGCAAGTCCAGTCAACAAAGACGACTACAGTGGCGACGAAATTATTGCAGTACATATATATATAGATGCATGTATGTATATATATTACAGATTTGTACATGCTACAACTGCTCCCCATCTTCTTCATCTGCGGCTTCGCCTTACATCGCTATCATATCCATATGCTGAGTACGACTAAATGTTTATTTAGCATTACAGGTATATTATAAATAGGTATCTTCTCCATTTGTTATGTACATTTGTGTGGTGAGTTTCGATCGACATCATCTTCTGCTCCTGCTGCGTGTCGCTTCGGTGAAAATCTCTCAATTTAAAGCCAAACGTTGAATTTTCCGCTCCCCGCGTCGCGTATATCAATGGAAATATCACAATAGTTAGAGTTGCATAATGAATCCGCGCGCTGAAAAGGCCAAAGAGCAATTTTGCCGTTGCGAAATGAAAGAGAACAGAACCGATTGGTAATGCGGCTGTCGGCAACCAGGAGCGCACGCGGCGCTTGCTGGTTGCATACCTTAACACGTGTGTAGCTTGCGATTAGTTTACGTACGGAAATCTACGAGCTGGCGTATACGTAGTATTTGAATGCGCCGCGAATTCGATACGCATATATCAAAAATAGTCGTCTGGATCTGCGCCGCGGCGTCCTCCTACACCATGCCCTTGGACATCATGCGCACGGTGTTCTTGAGCGCCTGCCGCTTGTTGCAGAACCATATCCGAATGACCTCGCGCTCGTAGCCGAGCTGGTGCGCCAGGCCGGTGATCTCGGTGCCCGAGGGGTGCGTGTTGCGCTCGAAGTGCGCGTTGAGCAGCTCGAGCGCCTGCGGCGTGAACGACGTGCGCCGCTTCCGCTTCTTGGACGGCTCGATGCCGATGAAGTCGGTGAGGTGGTTCTGGCCGCTCTTGTACCTGCAACAGCTGCCCACGGTCACCCAGTGCGCCCGATTGCCCCCCTGGCCGGCGTACCTGTCCTCCGCCTCCTTCATCCACCGCTCCAGCACCGGCTTGATCTTCTGCGCGCTCTTCGGCGTGATGTCCAGCTTCTCGAACCTGCGGCAGGGCGGCAGAGGTTAGCACTGGGGTCTGGGCAGGCTGGCAGCTGGAGGGCCAGGACACTGACTGAGTGCGCGTCGCGCGGTTGGGGACCTGACTGCTTCTCTGTCTCGCTCTGCCAGTGCCCTGCCTCCAATCAATGCCGTCGACAGGGTGTTAGGGGCAGCTGGGTGCCTAGGGCGGCTCTGCGCCGCTGCTTACGAACTAGAACATACATTGCCTGCTGCTGGGAGGAAAGCTGCGCGGCGGCAAACATCTGAGAGGCCAGGGCACTGGGAACAAACCAAGCAGTTGTGTTACGTGATCGATTCGCGCCCAATGCGTCCGCGCTCGCCACCCTCGCGAACTGCCCGCGCTGCCATCCCTACCTGCAGATGGCGCTCTGGCTGTACGCCGGCCCCTCCGTCACGCTGAGCGCCTGCCCCACCTGGGTCTGCGTCAGGCCCAGCGACAGGCGGCGCAGCTTGAACGCCTTGGCGAAGTCTTTGATCTCGTCCAGGTTGATCCCGTCCACCACGTTGCTGCTCGTCTGGTTGATCGTCGGCTGATCTGCAGCAGAATTCGTCTCGCTCAGTTTCGGAACTAATACTGCTTTTCTTCTGTTTGCAGGGGTTCGCAGTAAGTACAGCGACAGTTCAAGGTGCGCTAGGAAAGGGCCTTCACCAGGAAATAGACAAAGACGGCGAATACGGCAGGTTGAGGTTTAGCTGTGCCCAGGGTTGCAGACCATCGGGTATAGGGTTATAATACTTTAGCTCAGATGTTTGTTTTGGACTCCCATTCGAGAATTGGGAACAGAGGTGGTCTGCTAGTCAAATCGTCTCGAGTATGAATCTGCTCCATTTGGGTTAAGTGCCAATTACCGCTAAATACTAGCTTATTGCGGCTATTTTTTCGACTCGCTTGCAGGTCTACAAAAGAAGGCCCACAGTAAAGGGGACCGCGACCCGTTGACTCGTTGACAGGTTGACTCACTTGATATGCTCAGGTTACTCACGCAAATCAACGGTTTGCACTCAGCTAATTGCAGTAATTAACGACATGCCAAGCAGTTGTCTTTTGCTTTCCTGTTTGTTGAATGATTGAGATGTGGTCCACGGAACGCATTTTGTACATTTTCAACAAATGTCGAACTAGTTTATGTGTTTACTGCACTTGCTTGCAATTTCTGTTTAATTTCCTATGAAAATGCATAATGCGGGTTGGTGAGAGACTGGTTGCCTAGGTGAGCATCAAGAATTGACGAAATCAAAACTTAAATTCATTTCTGCGCAAATTACGCATTCTCTCGTTATTAGCAGAACAGAGAAGTGAAACTCGGCGCAGGGAAATATCAATACGTGAGGAAGGTCTCATTAGCGTAAGCAGATGTGGCCGTAATAATGATTATTAGGCGTAATTAATGCGAGTGCAGATGATAAAATGATTAATTGCGGGAGGGGCGGGCGCGTAATGAGCTCGCCGAACTAATTGCACACATGCGAGCAGAGAGGCAAATAAAGAAGGCAGTAAATTCGTTGCGCTCGCGATCGCAGCGCCAAGGAGAGATACGCACAATAAACGTAACGCGGCGAGATTAATTGAAACTAATTGCGATTATTCGCGGCCCATGTGGAAGGAAGCAACACACACACACAATTAGGTTGTCTCGCAATGCGCGCCATCTTGACGTCATTTCATTAATTGACAATTACAGTAATTACGCCATCCCCCGTTCGACCACTCCTCTTCATCGTCTTAATTCGTGTGTCATCGTCTATAAGATTGCTCGATTCAATTGCCTTATTGCCTACTTCGATTTACATAAAACAGTGAATATTGCTCGTATAGGAATCTGTAATTTACAATTTACCTAAAGTCATCTCATGCATGTTATTGTCAGTCAAGTCAAGTCAAGTCAAGTTTAATGCATGTTTAAGGCTTAAAAGCGTCACTAGTTTGCAATTTTGTTGAAACTTGTTTGATTCGAATAAAAGCAATATAACTGAAAAGTAATGAGTAATTAGCCGTGATTTCGGCACTTACTGGGCGAATCGATGAGCAGATCGGCGGTGGAGTTGTCATTGCACGTGGCCGGCGACAGCGACGGCGACCGCTTGAGGCTGTCACGTGACGGGGGTGGTGGTTGCGCCGCCGCCGCCGTCGGCAGCGCGCTCGTGGTGATGGTGAGCTCGCCGTTGCTGGCTGCGCCCAGCCGGCCGAGGGCGCTGCCGGCGGCGGCGGAGGGCGGCGAGTCGCGCGCCAGCGAGGCGGCTTGGTGCAGCTTGCTCTCGGGGTAGTGGTTGGCGGCGGCGGCGGTGGCGGCGGGTAGATCACGCTGGCGATGCGCGGCGGACGCCGCCGCCGTGGCGGCCACGTGGGCGTTGGACAGCAGCTGGGGCAGCGTCTGCAGCAGCTGCTGCGCCGCCGCCGCCCCATTGTTGAGCAGGTGGTGGGGGTGGGGGTGGTGCGGGCTGAGCAGTTGCGGCATGCCGTTGCTCGGCGGCGCTGCAAATCGCGGCGGTGATTAGTGCGCGCCGCCGCCGCTAGATGGCGCTTACTCGTGCTGCTGGCGGCGGGCGCGGCGGGCGGGTGGTGGCTCTGCGCCATCGCTTGCAGGTTGGCGAGCGACGTCTGCACCACGTGGCCGTTGTTCAGCGCCAGATTGACCATCTGGTCGGTGCTGTTCACGTGGCTCACGGGTATGGTGAGGATCGTCTGCGTGGCGATGCCCTGCGACGTGGGGATGAGCAGCTGCGCGCCCTGGATGCCCTGCACCAGCTGGCCGGAGGCGAGGATCAGCTGCGGCATCGGCGCCGGTTGCGGGGTGGCGCTGCTGGTGGTGGTCGGCACCGGCTGCTGCTGCTGCTGCTGGCTGGCACCGACGCTCAGGTTGAGCGGCGTCGCGTGCAGGTGGTGGTGGTGCTGGGTGGCGGTGGTGGCGGCGGCGGCCGCTGTGGCCGCCATGCTCGCCGCCAGCGACGCCACCTGGGGGAGACTCTGCAGCGACGCGAGGCTCTGCAGGTTCTGCAGCAGGCCGAGGCCGGCCACTGGGACGCGAGCGATTTGATCAGGGTGGGCGGCTTGGGGGGTGAACATGGACAGGACGTACTTGCGCCGTTCAGGTGCGCCGCCGGCTTCGCGTCCGCCTCGTCCGGGTGCAGCCGGCTGCCGGCGAGCTTCTGCAGGTCGCCGTCCAGGCCCATCGTCGACGCCGGCTCCGGCGACCCCAGGCTGCTCTCCCTGTCGCTGCTCTCCTGCGCATTACAAGATATTGCCGTTTAGTTACTCGCTCCGCCACTAGATGGCAGCACTCGTCGCTCGATTCGCCCGATTGAAAGAGTTGAGGGTGGCGAATGAATCACCGTAGTGAGTCAGTCGCACGTGAAAGGGGTGGTTGGAACGCACATGTGTGCGAATCTCATTATCGGCGGTAATTGCATTCGGCGCGATTAATTTCGTCGCCGGGGATCGCTACGCGCCGGCGCACACATCGCCGCCTTTTTGCTTCTTCGGCGACGGCGGCGTGAGCGATAATTACGCATTAAATTATTCATTGGCGAACGCGCGCGCAGCCGCCGCCACCACCCCCGGCCACGCTCTCGCCCGTTATTTATGTAACTGCGCTCGCGATGTGTGTAATTAACGTTTGTTGGCGAAATTGTTGTTGTTGCTGCTGCATCTTTTCGCAGCGCCGCCGCCGGTCGGCGCGCCAACTTCAAATGCGTCGCGGTAGACGGCAATAATTTTTAATTAATTTTTGATTAATGACCGCTAATAACACGTGTTCGTGACGGCTTCATTCCGCTTTGCATAATCAGCGCGTGTGTCGCGACGCGCCGACGGGGGCAGAGAGATCCGGCAACGGCGCGCACTTTTCCGGATTCGAGATTTGACGCATTTGCAAGGGTAATTCGCCGATAATTGCCGATCTCAAGACGTCTGTCTCTGCTGGCGATCGCCGGCAGCGATGACGGACGGCGGATGAATAATGCAGGATTGTTCATATTTAGCGCGGAATTGTCGTCGGCGATGCGGCTAATTGCGCGCGCATCCACGTCTTCTTCTTCGCGCGCCAAATTCAAATCGAGCGCGTTTATTTGCAATTTGCGTAATTGCGGACACGTTGGAATGCGCTGCCGCCTCACTTGTGTGACGTTTTGCCATCGATCTTACTCGAGCTGCAATTCGCAAAAATTGCTAAGAGTTATTGCAAAAATCGGCAACGAGCAAACGAAATATAGGCAATTTGCAAGCAGCTCGCGTGTAAATTTATGCATTAAATCGCATTATTTATCATCCGCATACTGGCTGCCCGCTAATTCATTTTTCCCTCCAATCCTAATTCAACCTTATTAGTAACAAGTTGTGTTGGTGGCGCCCTCTGTTGATTCGAGAGCAAGTAATACATCTGCGTCTCCGTCAATATGTAGGCAAATGTGGCGCGATGCAATTGGCGCGATTCGCTCCGACATTATCGTTCATTTCGGGGAGCAACCCCCGTTTCTCGCTCTCATTAGTATTAGCGCTGCGAAACGCCAATATCGAACCGTAAATGCGCACACACACACAGCCAGGACGAGCCGCCACTAATTCAAATATATTTGCGAGTACATTCGTGCGGCTGGGGCGGGGGTGGAAGCTGCCCCCCGCTCTATCTATGCATTCGCCCGCTCCTTCGCCGCAGCAGCAGCAGCAATCGAAAGGGTTGAAATGTAAACGTAAGCCGAGCGGCGCTGTTGTGTGAGTGCGGGGTGCGTCGAGGATGAGACACGGCGGCGGTGGTGGTGGTGGTGGTGGTGGTGGTGGCGGCGAGAGTTTGAGGCACATTAATATTGCGAAATGAAGCTCATTTGCATTTAAATAAGGTAGTCGAGAGGGACGGCCGACGACGAAGGGTGGCTGCAGCGGGTGGCTGGCCGGTTTGCCGGACGAGAAGGCTGGCGGCGGGGGTGGCGGCGGCGGCATGGGGCACTAATTACACTAACTACACAAAGAGCTCTCGCCCGGCCGATGTCCGCGTCTCCGTCTCACTGCCTACCCTTATTGCGGCTGGGTGCGCGCGCGGGGAGCGTCGGGGAGCGGTCAGCGGATCGCCGCCCTCGCCGCCCTCGCCGCCCCCGCCGCGCAGAAACAACAAGCAGCCGGCCGAACTCGAACGCTCGCACACGCGCTCATCTCAAACAACGGCCGCTCACACAGGGATGGTTGGCGGGGGGGTGGGGGGTGAGCGGGCGCATCCCTTGACCGCCGCTCGCGAATTATCATTATGTGTGCTCGGGAATAGATTAAACATTCTAATTCCGCTCGCAATGCGCATAGACGCGCGCGCCCTGCTCATCGGCTCGGGGTGAGAAAGCGGCGAATAAAAATTATTCATTACGACGAATGGCGGGCGGGTGGTGAACGGCGTACGTCGCGCCATTGTTTCACGCGTACCCGTTATGATCATTACTTTGATTATAAATTACCTGGCGCATTTTAAACACGATAAATAACCACCACCCCGTCGCCACCGCCGCCGCCTCCACCGGCCGCGCATATTTCAAACTTGTAAAAGTTATAAATCGCGCCGGCGAATTGTGTATGTGGCCGCAATGAGAGGGCTGGAAAATGGGGGGATGCTCACCGAAAGGAAAACAATTGTGCGACAAGTTATTGCGCAGGACGGTATTTTGCACCCGTTTTATTGACGCTTTTGTTCGCCCGCTTGCCCAAGCAAGCTACACCTAAACTTTCTTCATCTGCCCATTAACCCTTAGCGCTTAAGCGACAAGGCATTCTTCTTTCCTCAACATTCTTAGCATATTTACTCGTATTGCTAAAGTGTAACGTAGCTATCTCAATTAATACTTGACATCTTTTTAGGTTAGGAGGGTTAACGCAGCAAGTCAGTTTCCTTGCATTCTCAAAACTATAAGAAATAAGAGGATATATTTGTACTTTGCTGACAATTGTTGAATTAATGGATTACGTCTTCGTAGGTTAGGTATAGGTAATGATAGTAAGACTAAAGCAACGAGTCCACATCCATCTTATTAATTCTATGAAACTATAAGAAATAGGAAGAAATATTTGCATCAAGTCATTGCATTGATTAACCATTATTGAATTACTGGTTTGTGTTTTCTTAGGTGAGGTATAGATAGAGATAGGAAGACTAAAGCAGCAAGTCCATGCTAATGTCTTTAAATTCTTGAAACTATAAGAAATATGCAGCTATACTTCCACCAAGGCATTACTTTTACTTCCAATCGTTGAATTATTGGTTTACAACTTTTTAGGTTGGATATAGGTAACAATAGGGCAGGGAGTCAATGCCCATTTCTGTAAATTCCCAAAACTATAAGAAATATGGGGAAATATTTGCATGAAGTCATTTAATTGACTGGCAAATATTGAATTACTAGTTTACATCTTCTTAGATCAAGTATAGATAAGGAAGGATAGGAGGACTAAGACAACGAGTCCATGTCCATCTCATGAAATCTTTGAAACTATAAGAAATATGGAGAAATATCTGCATCAAGTCATTGCTTTTACTGGTAATTATTGAAATACTGGTTTACTGAATTACTGGGGGGAAATATTTGCAACAAGTCATTGATTTTACTCGCAAATATTGAATTACTGGTTTGTCTCTTCTTAGGTTAGATATTGGTAAAGATAGGAGGACTAGAAAAGCGAGTCCATATCCAACTCCTTAAATCTATGAAATTATGAGAAATAGGGGGATATATTCGCATCAAGTCATTGAATTGCCTGCTAGTACTGCTTTACCTCCTCTTAGATTAAGTATAGGTAAGGATAGGAGGTCTAAGACAACGAGTCCATGTCCATCTCATGAAATCTTTGAAACTATAAGAAATATGGAGAAATATTTGCATCAAGTCATTGCTTTTACTGGTAATTATTGAATTACTACTTTACTGAATTACTGGGGGGAAATATTTGCAACAAGTCATTGATTTTACTCGCAAATATTGAATTACTGGTTTATCTCTTCTTAGGTTAGATATTGGTAAAGATAGGAGGACTACAAAAGCGAGTCCATATCCAACTCCTTAAATCTATGAAATTATGAGAAATAGGGGGATATATTCGCATCAAGTCATTGAATTGACTGTTGGTTATTGAATAACTGGTTTACACCTCCTTAGGTTAGGTATATTGGGACTAAGGCAACGAGTCCATGCCCATCTCCTGAAATCTATGAAACCATATAAAATAGTCGAATATATTCGCACGAGGTATTTGTATGTGCTGGCAATTGTTGCATTATTGGCGTATTTACGAGCTGAAGCGCGATTGCGAGCGTGTGTGACCTAAATTTGGGCGAGCGCGCGAATGCGATGCGGATGCATTTCCTTTCTTGTGCGCTCGCCGCCGCAGCCACCGACCGAGTGGGTGTTGAACGAGCTCGCCGCTGCCGTTAATTTATTCTTTGCATGTTGCATAATTACCCAGCATGGCTAAATTGCTCGAGAGATTGTGACTTGTTGCAGTCTGAGCGGCAGCAACAGCAACAATTGCACAATGATACTGCCAGCAATAACAGAGCAGAGACCAACAGCGCTCAGCTGCTTACCGCGAGCCCGAAAAACGCGGATCGCAAAGGAAGAAACCTGTAATTTCACCACAAACACATTGTTCTATGCATGCAGGCAATGAATTAAATCAGAGGTCGGCAACGTTTTTTATGAAAAGGGCGCCAACTACATTAAAAATTCTTGGCGGGCGCCAAATATTCCATACATACACACAGACAACACACGACAGACATTCATTTTAAGCGAATTTTGCGTTCCAACTAAATGAAATTACGTCTCAAATATTAGCGAAATTTTCAAATCGTCAAATGAAACCAAATCATAATCTGCATAGAAAAGAGGAAAAAGCACTGCTGTTGAGCTACTCGATTCACCCAACTGTGCAGGCTGAGGAAGGAATAGCGAATGGCAGGCGATCATGCTGGTCGAGATGGACTCGGCATTGCATAATCGACACTACCACGTGCCTCCACAGGAA
>JAOEHK010000010.1:260706-280397 GCA_025447835.1 Labidoglobus nevermanni
TGGCAACACTGTAAAATGTTCTGGAACGTCAGTATTGCGCGAAGGGCGCACTACAATTTCATGGCGGGCGCCGCGTTGCCGACCTCTGAATTAAATTACAACGGCAAATCCAATTCTTAATTAGTTTTAGTATTAAGTAGCAAAAAGACAAATACGCGAACACATTCGTTGATTGCCTGTCAATACACTCGAATATTGTTGTTGATTTGTTGGAAAAAACGCAGCGACATTGCCACCCTTGGCGTGCAGTTCGAGTGGATGCGTTTGATCGGTTTGTAATTAATATTCGCGCAGCGCTGAGACAAGTGCAAGCCACTCGATACGAGCGAACCACCCCATTGCAAGCAATGTCCAGACAAATTAAAATCCGAGGAGAAAATAGTGACCGATGATGAATCCAATATTAAGGGCGCAGAAAGAAGCGTGGCGGATTTGACGCCGCTGGCGAAATGTGCATATTTAAGGGGCAGAAGGGGGCGAGTTGGACGCCTCAAGTTTGGAGTGCATGTGCGCACACCGCTCAACTTTCCCGCCACGTGTGTGCCGGGGGTGCGCTTCCATAATTGAATTGGCGCGAATGTTTAATACGAGCCTGCGTGCATAATGCGCATCGGGCGGCTAATGTTTATTCATCTGATGCCGCCAGATCGCGCCACCGCAATTTCTACAGAAATCGCTAAATTAGCTAGCGATTTCTGCAAAATTTTTAGGTTAAATTCGAATCTAGGTTAGGATTGACATCTGCCCACTACGAGCAAGTCGCAGTGCTGCAGAATGGCAAACATGAAAGAAAAGCAAAAGTTTTACTCGCAAATCCGCCCTTCAAATGCGATGCGCCCCCGAAACGTGTTGCGGTGCGAGCCGTGTCGGGGGCGGCCGAACAAAGTTTCGCCAGCGATCTGCATAATATCGGGGCGCGATCAAAATGCACATCACGTACAGGAAGTGATCCGTTCGTCCTTCGTCCTTCGTCCTTCTTCGGCCTGGCATGAGTCATGGCGACGGTGACGAACCAAACGCGCGCATTAGCCTTCGACGATTCGCGAATAGTGGCCATAAGTGGCAGCGACGACGGGGGTTGGGGGCGGGAGGGCGAGTGGAGGACAATAATACGCGGAAATTAAGTGCAAGAGTGCACGCCGCCCTCTGCCGCCCTGCAGCTCGAACTAAAACTTAATTATAATTAATTAATGCGACTGCGAGTCTCCCCCGCGCGCCCCCGTCGTGCCGCGACGAATGCAGCGGGGGCGGCGCAGCGGGGTGTAATTAGAAACCTTTATTTCCAAATGAATGCTGTTAATTAACGAACACTAAAAGACGTAATGTTGGAATAACTTAGCTGGAGCGCGCCGCCGACTCGTTGCCACCCCTTGCGCTGCCGCTGCGAAGTCATTGTCATGCATTCGGCACGAAGGGGTTGACGACGAATTGATTTTTAGGCGGCTTTTTTTACGCCGCGTGAGAGGGGGGGCGGCATTTTATCGCCGCCGAAATATCTCTAATTTTAATTATTTTTCGGCCATTACGAGCGCAAATGAAGCGCTCGCCGCCAGGGGGCGCACTTTTTATCAGCCGCCGCCTCCGGTTTGCGTATACGATTTTTGCGAATACGCGTCGCGCGCAAAAAAGCGTCAGCGGTGGTGTGGGTGTGAGTGTGGGGATGGGGGTGGTGGTGGCGACGGTGGGGTGGGCGGGGGATGGCCGGTGGAGTCGAACGAAATGACGCCGAAATGAAAACGATGATGACGGACGCAAAAAATGCATAATGCGCGCGCTCACACACACGGAAAAGTGGAGGGATGCGGAATTGGTAGCACGCATCGAACGCGTTCGCACCCCTCGCGCACGTGGGGCGGCGAATTCGTTTAAAAATGGAATTACAAACGTGCAGTATTGACCTGCGCCTAAACATGGCTGCCTAAAAACCAATCCACCAATCATTTGTTTTTTCCGGCTTTTTTTCCGCCCCCCCAGCGCGCACACCACCCCGTCCGCTGCATGCACAATTTTTGGCACGAAAGAACCGCCGCGTTTTATTTGCGCCGGACCGGCCGACGCGCTGAGGGTGGGGGCGCGGACGCGGGGGTGAAGCGCAGCGGCCGGGACAGTTGCAGTGACAGTTGGCTCATGGGGGGTGGCATGGCCGCGCAAAAAAAAATGCGAATTGAGCTGACCGGCCGAGGGCCGAGGGTGGTAGCAGCTTGTATGTGTAGAGAGTCTATGCCACCCCCACAACCACCACCACCATCATCACCACCACCACCGCCGCCGCCGCCGATGACTACGATGCTGACGTCACGCGCAGCGATCGTGAATATGCAAATCTAATTGAAAGTCGTGTTCGATGATGTGCAATTTATTGCGCATGTCCCAGTGCAAGTAGCGCCATCTGGCGGCAACAGCAACTGATAAAATACATAATGTCTGTCTGTTTGTGTCTGTGTGTGAGAGAGAAAGAGAGAGAGAGAGAGGAATCAAACGCGGCGAATTAGTGGTGGGGGTGGGGGATGACATGCTTATTGCGTTACGTCTGCGCTCGTGAAGAGGGCGCGCACTTTTTCACCACTGATGGCCGGCTAAATTGCGAAATGTCGAGCGTAGAAAAAACTCGCCACTATATTATATTCGCACGGCGCATTTAACGCAATAAAGCATGCACGTATGGTCAGACGGGGTAGCAGCCCCCGAGTGCGGCGGCGAAATGGGTTGTTTTGACGCCTCTCAGACGCGCATTTCGCTGCCCCTCGTAATTGGCGCTGGAGGGCAATTCCTTATCTATTATGCATGCGGGCGAATATTTCGCCACTTTGCACCCCTACCCCCTGATACAATTTTCGCGTTAGTGATGAATGTCTAACTTCCCGCGTTTCCAGCCGCACTTCTTAGCTGCACTACCGTGCTTGACGAGCGAATAAATCGCGATGGGGGCGGGGGGTGCGTTTTCATAGCGGCTGTAATGCGCGTTACAATGTTTGCCCTTGTTCGGGCGTTGTTTGTCGCACGCAATTAATGATAACGGCGCGCAAAGTGGCGCACCCCCCGCACCCCCACGAGCGCAGCGGCGAGAACTTTCGATTCGATTTTCGGCGCGCGCTTTAATTAGATTTGATTAATTAGCATGGCAAACGATACGAAAGAGTTTGATTTACATGCTAATGCCGGGAGAGGGCAGTGCGAGCGGAGGGTGCGCCGCGAATGCACTGAATTAGCATAATTATTAGCCGCCTCATGCGGGGCGCTTTTTCGCGCCGGCGCAGAGACGCTGCATTAGGCGCGGCGGGGGTGGCAATTGTTCGAGTTTGGCAGCGAAGGTGGTGGCGGCGGCGGTGATGGTGGGGGTGGACTGCTAGTTCCATTCCGTTCCTGGAACTGTATGTAATCTTATTAAATTTACATATTAATCAACGGATTTTAATTATCCCGGCCCCGCGCCGCGCGCACCCCCACGAAGGCGGCGGCGACGAATGCGCCCCCTTCGGCCATCGCCCGCGCCGCCCCTGCCAGCGCCAGTGAGCGCAACGCGCGTCGTCGTAATTTACATTAATCCAATAATTGCATGGAGGTTTGCTAATTAGAAATTCAAATGAGGTGGTGCTGCGCGCTGAGCGAGCCTCGCCGCCCTCCAACCCTTTCGGATGGCTCTCGCCGGCTCGGAAGCGAGGTGGCGGCGGCGGCGGCGGCGGCAGCAGCAGCGGGGGCGACTACCCCTTTCGCTAGGCGACACAGGCCAGCCGAGGAGGACAAATAATCGTCCTAGTTGAACGCCACCGGCTTCTGCTCGCTCCTGCGCCGGCCGCAATCGTATCGCAGCGCCCAGCGGGGGTGAGTTGGGGGGGGTGGCGGGCGCCGCCGCCGCCGCCGTCCAACTTTGCACAACTTACGATTACAGTCCGAGTGCGATCGATTTTATATTATTGCCCAACTAAGTCCTGTTCATTTGTCTCTCCCATGCGCGCCCCCTATCTGCGCCGCTGCAGCCCTCGCGAACGAATTCGACGGCCGCCTCATTATGCTTGCCGAACGCATTGTTTAGTCATCCCCGTCGGACACGTTTTCGCACTGAAAAGTTGACGAACAAGGCCGAGGGCGAGTTCGACCGGGGGATGCAGGGATGCAGGGATGCGGCCTTCACTGCATACATGCATACGCCTCGATCCGCTTTATTGCGTTCGCCGCCATTCGTCTCCATCCAGCCGCGGTCCAGCAATATCTTGCGGCTTTGCTGACCACCGCCACCACCACCACCACCCCTCGAATTTCATCGGGCGGCCGCGACGCGTATTTGCATCGCATCCAGATGAGCCGCATGCGAAAAGAGCGATCGGTGGGTGGTGGGCCAGCAGCCGGCCGGCAGCCATCCCCAAAGTCCGAGATATTGAAATATTATGCGCCCCCAATTGCAATGCATAACAAATATACGAAATGACTCTCGACGGATGAAGGGGTGGCACGCAAAACGGCCGCTTCTTTCGGGCGGCGAGCGGAACGGTCGATTATCGCTAACGTTGTCGAGGGGGTGCGCGAGGCGGCGGGCGGCGGGGGCGGCAGTCGTGCCTGAATTGCAAACCGATAGATTTCGCTCAAGTTGATGTGCACCCCATCGCGATCTCGCTGTGTGCGTGACAGCGTGGCAGCGGCGAACGAAGGGGCTGCCGCCGCCGCCGCCGCCGCCCCCGCCACCACCGCCGCCCGAACACCTCATCAGTCAGAGTCATTACGAACGCAGATAATTAATTGCATTTACTCTCGCTCCCACCTTCCGAGAATTGCATAGCATTAATTTCGCGCCGGCCGCCGCCCCCGCCCCCGCTGCGCATTCCAGCAGCAGCAGCAGCAGCAGCCGCCCCCTTTAGCCATTTCTCATTATGACGGCGGCGGCTACTTCTATCACTCACCGTCACTCACCGGCGCTGCATAGGGCGACGGGGGCGGCGGGGGCGGCGATCTCGCGAAGAATTCTACATGCGATTAATTATTGTACACGTGTGTGGGGGGTGGCAGCTGTTCACTCGCAACATTCTGCGACTTGCTAATTACAGATCATTGCGCATGCATTTCCATGCCGGGGTGGCATTAGTTCGCAAAAAAAGTGCACACATTCACTACCCCTGCTCGCTGACGTGATATGGGGGCGGCTGAAGCTCAGGGGCTGCATATGTGCGCTCGTCGAGTATTGATTTTTAATAAAATCCTCATTTTTTCCGCGAGCGATCGCGTCCGAATGGCACTACCGCCCCTATTGGCGCCCAGTGGGCGCATAATTAACTAATTACGAAAAATGCGCGAATGAGCGAAGACCAGCGAATTGCGGATTTGTAATACTGGCCTTTTTTTCCCTGCTATTGTTGATGCGACAATATTCCAGCCGCCCTCGTGTGGTGGCGGCGGGGGTTGCGCGGGGCGCCACTGCGGATTTAATGTTCACTCAATATTAACGTGCAATCGGGATTCGTTCGGCCGCCGCGCGCGAAATGTCGCAGCGCGCGCAAAAAACGCATCGGAAAAAATTGATGCGGAAGGGTTGGTTCAATGCCCAATGCACGCCGCCCCCCTGCTGGCCAGCGGGGTGAGGCGAATTGCGCAGCGCAGAAATTTGTGTCTAATTTCCGCGTACGTCAATTTCCCAATGCGTAGCAACCCCCCTGGCACACCCACCCCCCTCAATTTGTGCAATGAAATCAGGCATGTCATTTCAATTCTTATCTTTGACAAAAAGAAACCTGTCACTATTGAGAGCAAATTGTTGAAAAGTGCCGGCTGGATGTAAGCCAATGGGGTGGCGCACCCCTGAACGCGACAAACACGTGTTTTAGCAGAAATGACAAGCGACGAGAAATTTGTAGCGAAACGAGCGGGCTGGGACATTTAAAAATTTAAAAATAATAGAAACGACAGTGAAATATTTGCGAATATAAACGTAATTTATTGCAATGGCGGCGAGGGGTGGGTTGGCGTGAAAAATGCGACGAATTCAGTGTGAAATGAAACGAACATTTACTTGATCGCTTAATTTTATTTACGTGTGCAATGATCTCAGACGAAATCGTCGCGCAAATTGCACGCAATTATGACGTCATGCTGCGTCAGTCATCGCTTACGTAAATAATTAGGCAGCGTAATTAATGGAAATTGGGTCAAAGGAAAAATTGCGTGCGTTCGTCAATTAGTCATCGCGCAATTAAGACGCGAATCTCGATTCGAATTGATACTGGCAATCGGTGCTGTGCTATCATCATATTGCAAATGTGATAATCACGCGGCCAATTTTATCATTCATTTCAATGAGATCAATATGCGTAACGCGCATAATTATGCGCTGCGTTTGCAATTAAATCGCGACCGAAATTGCCGCCACTAAATGCTGGGTTAATTGGCGATTCATTGAGAATTATATTTATTTGCACTGCAAATTCGTATTGCCGGACGATTCGTGGCGAACGAATTATTCCTTCCACCCTCACCCCCAGCAACCCTCTCAAAGTGCATCGGCCATCCTTATTGATCGATGTACTTATAATTGCAAGCGTCATAGAACGTCCGACTTTTAATTAATCACGTCTTCAAATCATGATTTATGCGGCGATTTATTGAAAAATCGAGGGTGGCAGATAGGAAGCGGAGCAAGACATAAATAACTGACAATCGCCGGTAATGACGAATTGCGATGCATGGAATTTTAAAGAGTCGCCGAATTTTTAATGATTTGCCAATGTCATTGCATGCGAGATTGCATTCAATGGGGTGGCGGCTGCGTTTTTTCGCGCATTCTGCTCCCACTATTGATTTTCAATTCAATTTCGACGAATTTTTGTTTTTCATGAGCCCCATCAATACAATCAGGCCGAAAAATCAAATAAACCCGCGCGCCCCTTGCGCGCCCCCCGCGATTCGCCCCCAATGGCCGCCGTCCTCTTGTTGTTATTGGATTTCAATATTTTATTCAGTTCGGCAATTTTTTCCGCTTGCAAATTGAACACAACGCATTCATTTCGTTTATTTTTCATTCATTTTTTTTTTCAATTAAATCACCATCACTAATTCAGCGATTTTTTGCCGGCGCGCTGTTATTGTGTGCATACAGGGATGGCCCTGCCTACTACCCCTATGCATGCGGGAGTGGGTATTAATTAATATCTGTTATTATTTGACGCAATTTGGCGGAATTTGCTGATGTGACTTACCTCTGCCTTGATTAGCACGTTGATCGCCGATGGCGACTGATGGGGTGCGACGGCCGGTCCTAGCATTTCGCCGCTCTCGTCCTCCGCGCCGCCCTCGGCCATGTCAGTCTCGCATCCCGACTCGTCTGCGGAGAGGAAGCGCGTATGAGTATGGCGCAAACATCCCCCACCCCCGGCGCGGCTGAGGAGCGAACGCTGAAAGGGTTAATTAAGCGCGACGAGGCCGAACAGCGTTCTCATTTTACGCCTGCGATCGGCCGTCAATGAATGCGCTTTATTAAGCGTCTCGAAATCGGCGGCGAACGCATCCCCCGAGCCAGCCAGTCAAAATCCACCCCGCAGATTAAGTGATCGAATTGATTTCGTGTCGGACATTTCATTCGCGTGTCCATTACCTGCCACACGCGTTGTCACCGTTCTGAGATGATTTCCATGTGAGAAAATCGAGTCAGGATCAGGTTAGGTTAGGTTAGGTGCGGTTAGGTTGGATGTGGCAAGCAAACGCGGGAGCAATTAATTTGTGATTGCGATAATGCGGACGCCGTGTCAACACGAATTGCCGCCGACTGCGGCCATCGTCATCATCAGCATAATAATCAACATAATAATAATAATGAGCGCGCGCTGATTACGCTGATTACGATTACGCACGAGCGTGCGGCGCGCGTGAGCGCGAAACAATGGAATTGAATTCAACAAACAAATCGCGTCCAGCAACAAAATGCCCACAGCACGTGTTCGGCGGCGCGGCGACGGGGTGGGGGGGGGGCGGGCGGGGGTGCATCCGGCGCGTCGCGCGCGCCGCGCGCGTAAAACACGTGCTCTACTTCCGCGTTCGCTCGCCATAAATTTGCGCCAATATTCGGTGCATTATCGCGCCGATTGCGCGATTACCGCCCCTGTCTTAGCGCGCCGCCGCTGCAACAGGTCGCGAAAAAGTCGCCATTCCGGAAATTGATCAATTACGGCAGATCGCGTGCGCTAATTACCGCTTAATTTTTGATGCGAATTACTCTTTCGACTGCGCTTCGCTGGCGATTAGCATGGATGGGGCTGAATTAATGCAAGTCGCTCGCACGTAGGCCGCAGACCGTTAGTTGACACAGATGTGTGCCCTTAAGACGGACACGAATCGCCAGATGCGGCTGCATTGCGTGCAATTTGGAAATCTACTTAGACTAGTAGTCCTTGCGCCGGCCCTGCCTGTTGCTAATTCGCGCGATTTTATTAGCCGCACGGTAGCTGCTTGTGCGAATAATCGCCAGATGGCGACTTATCTGATTGTGGACGCGAGCGGTAAGAAAGTGGAGCGCGCGTTCGGACGTTGGCGGAATCGCAATATCGCGGAATGCGCGAATTTTTGCAATTCTTGGGCGCAGCGCACCCAATTGCCGAGGTGCGGAAATCGATGGAATGCGAACTCGCTCGTCATGTGACTCATGGGGAAATGGGCAGCTCGCCCTTGGCGAGCTGTCAGCAGGCGCGCGCGTAAAACAAAACGATTGTCCGATAGCGGGTAGGGGATGAACCGGGTGCATGCCGGCGACCGGCTGCCTGTGTCTTTTGTTCCGCATCTGTCGGCGGCGTGGCGCATTAATTTTTTGGCCTCGCTGCGTCCGTGCACTTTGTGCTAATGATTTCCTCAAGGGGTGCGCTCGCGCGTAATTAATTGTCGGGCGAATCGAACGAGTGCGCGCGCTCAACGGGGCGCCGGAAATTGAAGCAATGCGCCCGTTTTTGCCGACGTCCGATTCAGGCGTGCGGGTGAACTGATAAATATAGATTGCTAGCGGCTGAATGAAAGATGGAGCGGCGGCAAAAAGTCGTCTCGCCGCGGGGTGAGAGCGAAAGCGCGGCCGGAAGGCGCGACAAGACGGCGCGCAGCGGAAAAGAAGCGGAGCGGCCCAGCTGAGCGGAAGACGTGCGCTCCAAGGACGCGCCGTGACCCACTGCCCCACTCGCTCTCCACTTCCGCACTCTTACTTTCCGCGTGCTTTTTTCGGATACTGCTAACCAATTCCCGAATAATTGCTCAACATTCACCATTTAAAAATTGCGGTTCTTGAAAGATCACTTTTCGCAAAGTTTCTTATGTAATGTCGTTGTTAGTAGAATGTGACCGAATGAATATAAATTTAGGGCCTAAATATTGCAATCTAATATTATGTCATCTTTTCAAAATTTGATATTTAAAAAAAGTTTGATTAAAAAGGCAATTTTCGGAGAATTTAATAGACGAAATATGGTTGTATTAATAGCAAATCAACAAATGCAACCTAATGTTTTGATAACTTTGCCATTTTAATGATGAAATTAGAAAAATTTAAAAACTGTATTTTTTAAAAGATCATTTTTGCAAAATTTCGTATGCAATGCAGTTATAGGTAGAATGAGACCAAATTAATATAAATCCATTATGTTTAAACTTGATGTTTGTAATTTCATTGCCAAATTTGATAAAATTTGTTTAAAAAATGCATTTCTTGAAAGATCACTATTAGCAAAATTTCTTATATAATGTAGTTGTTAGTAGAATGTGACCGAATGAATATAAATTTAGGGCCTAAATATTGCAATCTAATATTATGTAATCTTTTCAAAATTTGATAAAATTCTTTTAAAAATGACGTTTATTAAAAATGCAACTTTCGGAGAATTTAATAGACGAAATATGGTTGTATTAATAGCAAACCAACAAATACAACCTAATATTTTGATAACTTTGCCATTTTAATGATGAAATTAGAAAAATTAAAAACTGCGTTTCTTAAAAGATCACTTTTTGCAAAATTTCGTATGCAACGCAGTTGTCAGTAGAATGGGCCCAAATTAATATAACTTCATTATGCTCAAACTTGACATGATGGAATTTTTGTAATCTTATTGGCAAATTTGATAAACTTCGTTTAAAAATGTCATTATTAAAAAGGCACTTTTCGGAGAATTTAATAGATAAAGTAGTTGGAAGCAGAACGTAGTTGTATTAATGTCAAATCATCAAATGCAATCTGGTATTTTGGAATATTTGCCATTTTGATATTGAAATTAGAAAATATTCAAAATTGCGTTTATTAAAAAGGCACTTTTCTGAGAATTTAATAGTTGAAGTAGTTGGAAGTAGAATATGGGCAAATCAATATCAAATTATCAAATACAGCCTGATTTTCTTTAATTATAGCTATTTTAATGATTAACTTCGAAAATTTTGAAAATTGTTTTTTTGAAAATCACTTTTCGCAACATTTCGTAAGTAATGCAGTTGTTAGTAGAATGAGGCCAAATTAATATAAACCATTATATTAAAACTTGACATTTGTAATTTTA
Source organism: Labidoglobus nevermanni (assembly GCA_025447835.1). Classification (NCBI taxonomy): domain Eukaryota; kingdom Metazoa; phylum Arthropoda; class Insecta; order Coleoptera; family Staphylinidae; genus Labidoglobus; species Labidoglobus nevermanni. The sequence continues at coordinate 271,212 of JAOEHK010000010.1, forward strand.
TTGCCAAATTTGATAAAAATCGTTTAAAAATTGCCTTTCTTGAAAGATCAATTTTCGCAAAATTTCTTATGTAATGTCGTTGTTAGTAGAATGTGACAGAATGAATATAAATTTAGGGTCTAAATATTGCAATCTAATATTATGTAATCTTTTCAAAATTTGATAAAATTCTTTTAAAAATTAATTTTATTAAAAATGCAACTTTCGGAGAATTTAATAGACGAAATATGGTTGTATTAATGGCAAATCAACAAATACAACCTAATGTTTTGATAACTTTGCCATTTTAATGATGAAATTAGAAAAATTTAAAAACTGTGTTTCTTAAAAGATCATTTTTGCAAAATTTCGTATGCAATGCAGTTGTCAGTAGAATGAGCCCAAATTAATATAAATTCATTGGGCTAAAACTTGACATGATGGAATTTTTGTAATCTTATTGGCAAATTTGATAAAATTCATTTAAAAATGCCGTTATTAAAAAGGCAATTTTCGGAGAATTTAATACATAAAGTAGTTGGAAGTAGAACGTAGTTGTATTAATGTCAAATCATCAAATGCAATCTGGTATTTTGGAATATTTGCCATTTTGATATTGAAATTAGAAAATATTCAAAATTGCGTTTTTTTAAAAGGCACTTTTCGGTGAATTTATTGGACGAAGTACTTAGAAGTTAAATTTGATCATATCAATATCAATTCATTATAGTGCAATCTGATGTTTTAGAATCTTATTGTAAATTTATCAAATTTAAACAATTGCGTTTCTTACTTTTCGTAAACTCTGCTAGACAATTAAGTTGACAGTTAAGTTTAGCATAATCAATATCATCATGTTGCAACATGTAGTTTCGTAATAACCGTCATTAGAATAGCAAATTTGGCAGTCAGTCAGTTTGAAAAACGGTGAATTCTTTCTAATGTTAATTTGCTGCAACACAGTTGAAGCTAGCATATGGGTGAGCTGGTGGCGCTCATATCTGCTCGTAATTAGCGCACTAATGAGCAGCACTCGATGACAATTCGCTGCGGCGATCGAGTACGAAACAATCGCACAAACCCATGCTGTGACGAACTGGCCATTCGCATTAACATTACCAATTAGCTAACACGAGTCGCAATAGATCAAAACTCCTCTGCGATATCTGCAGGGGTCAGCAAGCACCAACTCTTTATCTAAATGTATATCCCAAATAAGATCGTTTCTTTTCTTCTCTTCGAATCTCCAATTTGCGATTTGACACTTTATCGCTGACGCGTTGCCGACCCCTGCGCGATCATTTGGCCCTTTTTGAATTGGCACTGATAATTGTGTGGTAATGTCCTTCGCCGGAAAGTCGATTGTGTTCGTCTTGAAGTCGCGTTCGCTCGATATAAATAGCCGGCTGATGGTGAATGTTAATGTATTAATTAAGCGGGTCAATTTTGGAGGCCTTCGCGTAAATTAGCGGCGCAGTGCGCACGAATCATCAATGGCGATCAGCGATGACGCGCTAATGAGATGCGGCACTCGTTGGCAAAAAAGGGAAAGCGAAAGTGGTGGCGCGCGTTCGCTAATGATTTATGATAATGATGATGCGGCGGCTCGCGCGTTTAATTGCCACAATTCGGGCATTCGCATAAACGCGATCATTATTTACGATCGCATTTTCATCGACCTTGAATCTGCGTGCAGCGGGGATGCACGGATTGGCTAATCAGGTTTGGAAAATTGCGCGGAAAAACACTTGCTTGAGTTAATGACGCTGTTTTTGATGCGATTTTAATGTCGCAAATTGCGATTGTTCGAAATGTGACTTGAGTCGGCTGGCTTATAGTTCATTGGCTCTCTCGCTGCGTCTTGATTTATCCGCGCCAATTCTAATTACATGATTGCAAGTCAATTAGGCGAAGAAGATGGATATTTCAGCGGATGTGAATTTGCATTCGCGAGCGGTATTTTTGCGACGAGCGCGGGCAAATTGGGATTTGCATCGGCATCCATGCCGGACAATTACATCGGATCGGCGGGCTGTCTTATCGGCGTCGTTCATTAGGCTGGCCGGGCGCGCGCATAAATTACGCGAATAATTAACGAGACGCGGTCGGGACGATAAATTAGCGACGCGCTGCCCCAAGACGCCGCTCATTATGCCGACGAACGGTGTTTCGTCGATTGCGCGTGAATCATCTCGGGACAATCGTTCGCTGATGACTCATTTCGATAATTAGTTAGCTAGCCTAGCCTCACCTGACGCGCAATGCTGGCCTAGATGGGTGCAGCGTGCGGCAGCCGTGATGGCCAGCAGCACAGCAACCGCAACGAGAAGAAGAGCGAACTGCAACAGCGGCCACGTGCGGCAACCGGGTCGGCACGTGGACGTGCTCCTCGTCGGCGGCGGCGGCGGCGGCGCGGATCTGCAGGTCACGTGCGCGCGCTCGCGACTCGTCTACGACTGCGTCTCGACGGCGGCTGCGAGTGAGCGAGGAGCGCGCTTTTGCCGGCGTCCGGCTGGAGGCGGTGAGGCGACTGGCGAGACTGGCGCGCGCTCCAGACTCGGCCGCCGCCGCCCCCGCCGCCGCACCCCGTTGCCGACGGCCGCCCGCGGACGCTCATTAGGCTCGCTAATGTCCACTTCGCCGCCTCCCAGCGCCAGCTCGCAGCATCCAAGGTCCTGATTGCCAATCGACGGCGGTGGCGGCGGCGGCGAGCTTCGACTTTTGCACTTTTACACTTTTGACCGGGAATGCATTGTTTTATTGGTCGGCGGCGGCGGCGGAGGCGGAGGCGGCCAGTGCCATTTGGGCATAATGCAATCGCACTCGTCCTGCAATTGCAACACCACCCTTCCAGCCGCGTGAATTTTTCCGTGTTTCGTATTTTTCGCGCACACCCCGCCGCCGCCAGCGCTGCGTGTCCAAGCGCAGCGAATACCTCCCCCGTCTATGGTCCGCTGCGCAATTTTTTCGGACCATCCAGCGCCCATTCCGCTGGCCGACTGGATGATGCAGTTGCGGGCGGCCGCCAGCCACCCCAATGCAGCGCGAAACGGGAAATATTACCGTTGCGTAGGTGGAGGACATGAGTTACACTTATCGCGTGACATACCAGTCGCACCCCCAGCGCCTGCGATTTGAAGTCGTATCCGCGACGCGGGATCGCGAATAGGGGCTGAATAATAAATTGACAGATTTAGCGAGCAAATAATTACTGCAAATGCAGTGTTTGCCTAAGGGTGTCAAGTTTTTCGCGCCTATTTATTATCGAATGTCTAATTACAAATTTGAGGTTGTGTAAAATAATTTCCAGCATGTGCTGCACTCGTGTTTGCGCACGCCGCGGAAAAATGAATAATTAGCGTACACGGCTTACCGTGTCCGGAGTTAATGAACAATTAATCTAATTACCCCGCGCCGCCGCCCCGCGAACAATGCGCGCCCGCAGCCATATGCAGCTCTCCGTACGCAGTTACACCCTTTTTATCTGTTACTCATTTTTACATTATTCGCACGTTTTTTCCGGAAGAGAGCGCATGTTGGGGGCGGCGGCGGCGGCGGTGGTGGCGCTGAAACTCGTAGATTGCCTGCAGGAATATTCGGCGCGCAAATAAACATGTTAGGAGCAGGGATATTTATTGTTTTAATTTGCTGCATATGCCAGCTAGTTTATGGGGTGAGATCCGGAAAAACAAGGACAACAATTACAGTTTGCATTTGCAACGTTTCACTTAAAAACACTATTGAAAAGATCCCACATCTCAACTATTGCTACCCTTTAATGATCGCCACTACCACTCTCGCCGCTCGGAAAAGCTCACATTTATTCATTGAACTATTCATTCAATGAACTAGTTTCTCATGCCAATTAAGCATTATTTCAGGGGTTGACTAACCCTACTTCATCTCATACCAGACGAAAATTTCACATTGATAACTGAAAAGTAGTTGTTCAAAGTTTTACAAAGTATATCAGTAAACAGCAGCTGGTTGCTGACCCCTACCCGAGGGTGTCTTCGCTGGCTGAGGGAATTCACAGCTATGATGACGACATCAACATTGACGTTATCAGCTTGTGTTTATGGGGTGAGATCCAGAAAAACAAGGACAACAATTACAGTTTGCATTTGCAACATTTCACTTAAGAACAACACTATTGAAAAGATCCCACATCTCAACTATTGCTACCCCTTAGTGATCGCCACTACCACCCTCGCACATATGATATGACATAGCAACAAATTGGCGCCACTCGGAAAAGCTCACATTTATTCATTGAACTATTCATTCAATGAACTAGTTTCTCATGCCAATTAAGCATTATTTCAGGGGTTGACTAACCCTACTTCATCTCATACCAGACGAAAATTTCACATTGATAACTGAAAAGTAGTTGTTCAAAGTTTTACAAAGTATATCAGTAAACAGCAGCTGGTTGCTGACCCCTACCCGAGGGTGTCTTCGCTGGCTGAGGGAATTCACAGCTATGATGACGCCATCAGCATTGACGTTATCAGTTTGTGTCACATGCAATTGCGAAACCGGTGGAATTGGAAAAAGTGGCGGAAAAATTACAGGCGGTCACAATGCACCCCTATTGGCGCATATCATCTGCGAAACGCAATAATAAAATCGCAGCCGACCGCATCAAATTATTCGCGCGTTATTAATGTGCTCATTGTGGCGGGCGCATTTTAATGCGATTGCGATTATTGAAAATGCCCATTGGGGTACTTAATAAATTGCGTCATTATCAATAGTCATTATCGCTGGAATCAAACGTGGCGCCGCACATCTCGCCTCGCCTACAGTCGCGTCCCCGCTACCACGCTGCCGCGAATGCGGCGCAATAGAGGGCGCCACTGTGCGATGCGATCGAAAAAAACGCTGCAATCGACAATGATGCGGATTAAAAATTAATTTTCCGCATTATTGCAAGCGCGACGCATGCGGGCGCCGGGCGAGGGGGTGTAAAAAAGCGCGCGCATCCCCTGCGCCAGCCACGCCGCACCAATTCGCGCAATTTTATGTGCAACAATTGCGGCGCACGCGCATTAATTAAGAGGGTAGCAGCGCGGAGACAACCGCAGCAGCTGCATTATTTATTCATATTTCACTCATTGATTGCGATTACCGCACCCTCATGCTGGTCGCCGCTGCCCGCCGATGCAGATGATTAGCACACTTGAATATTTTTGCGCCGGCAGGGCTGCTGAAGGTGGGGCGGCTGCAGGATATCCGTCACTTGTGCCAGTCTGGCCGGCCATTAGACCGCGGGGCGTGAAAGAGGGGTTGGTGCGCATCACTTTGTCAAAATCCTCCGATTGCAAATCCGCCGTGTGTGCGGCAACAATTTTAATCTCCTGATAATAAAAATGAAAATAAATGTCCAACGATGGGGCGGGGGCGGCAATCGGCTAGGTGCTTGCGGCCGGGAAGGGGCGCAGCGGAGTGCGACGCGGCGAGTTCACTCTGGGGCTGGAGCGTCCGTATAAATTATGGCCATCATCCCCGTCGGTGAGAGCGGAGGTGGTGGCGGCGGTGGTGGCGGTAGTAAGCCGGGCTATTTGTTATTTTTCATTTCGGAAAAATCCAGTAATTTAGTTTCTGTAGTGTGTCCAACGGCCGCTGCACACTTGTTCGCTTATGATATGTGCGCGGCCCGGGGGCGGGGGGCGGGGGCGGCGTGCCCGATGGCCGCTCATCTCAGGCACCGACCGGCGCGCCGCTCACCCCCGTCGCACCAATGCATAAATATCTGCGGCGGCGGGCGGCTTCATTTGTGCATTCGCGACGCGTGTATGTATGTCATTCCGCCGCCACCCCCTGGACGCAAGCACAAGCTGTATCGGCGGAGGCGGCTGCGGTATCACATTTCCCGGCTTTTTATAGCGCAATGATACATCATTCAATATCGGGGCCGCGTATTAATGGCCAGCTCGGCCAACACTGCCAAACACACCCCCGGCGCGAGTTTTTCGCTGATAACGATTGCATTGTGTCCGAACTTTGTCCGACACGTGGACAAGAACAGAACCAGTTCCAATAATCTCCGCCCGGCCAATCAATATGCGGCTGCGCCACCAATTTAGCATTGTGTCACTCGCATTGCGGGGGTTGGGGATGCTTGAACTGCGTTTGATGCGCACAAGTCGGATGCACGCCGGCGTCCGGCCGAATAAATTAGTCGGACGCAGTCATTACGTTGCCCGACTGATGGTTGGGGGTGCGGGGGTGGCGAGTCTCAGATGCAGCCACATGTGTCGGAAGCGCAGAGTTAATTGCAGCTGCGTCATCCGCAGCAGCAACCTCACGCCCTTTGGCCCGAAGAAATCTATTATGCGCTGGTGCGCGCCTCGCGCCACAGATGGCGCTCGCGATCGCCGGCAATTACGCGCCGCTTATCATGCAGAATGCGTGCGCGCGCGCACCTCCTCCTTGTTAAAATGGAAATGAAGCGGCCGCGAATTCCAGTAGCGAATTTATGCGCGCATGCGCACCGCAACCGCGTCACGATTATCACGTGATAATCGCGCACCTATCGCAATACATCATCATCACCGACGTCGCCACGGCAGCGGTATGAAGACGTGCGGAAGATCGCCGACATGCTAATTACGCGACGCTCATTAAACGCGCTTCCGGTCGGCGTGGCGGGCGCGCGAATTCGCGCATTAATGAGCGGCGATGCGCGCCATCTGTCGGAGGCTGATGGCTCAATTCGCTGCAAATGACATGTCAATGAGATGAGCGCAGCTGGTGCCGCTATTGGCCGATAGATGGCGCTGGCGATTTTGTTGTTTGTTGGCTGCAGATGGCGCTGGACGCGCTTGTTTAGCGAATGTGAAATTAGTTTTCAAAGTTTGCACAATGCTGCTGCTGCTGCTGCTGCGATTATGCAATATTATTATAAAGCGCGAGCATGGCATTAAATGCTAATTAGGAGCGCTCGTTTGTGCGACGCGCCCAACTTGGCTGGCTGCTGATTAGCTGGCGATGCATTGATTAGCGTGAAACTGCGCTTTTCGTCGCGAGATGACGCAACGCGAACGGTTCACGCGCGCAATTGATTTAAGATGGATTTTAATTAGTGCGCGCGCTCGCGCGCTGAGTTACGAGCTTAGGAAGTGCGCCGGATTTTTAATTGAATGCGCGTTATTTATCGATCGCGATAGCGCGATAGAGATTTATTTTCGCCAGCAATTGCGTCTCATTTTTTCGCCAAATGGCGATTTCCGCCTGATTGCAATTTGCGCGCCTAATTGCGACGCGACTCATCCATCCAGTCCAGTTAGATCACTTTATTGGCAATTTCAAATGCTGGCGATCTCGTTGTTTCGGAACCACTCGTCCGGCTGCTGAGCCATGTGACGCAATCGGCTGCACCCCCGCGACGCGGCCGCAGTCCTTGACCCAGTGGCCAGCGTGCCATGCCAGAGGTCTTCGATCTCGGCCCGACTGGTGGTGGAGGCGGTGGTTTTAGGTGCATCGTCGACGAAGACAAAGGTCTTGCGCAGAATGAGGGCGACAATGAGCAGCGTCCACAGGATGATGAAGTAGAGCAGCGGCAGCGAGTAGAACTCGGCGGTGGTGAGCGCCCTCAGGTGCAGGTTGTCGCTGTGGTGCTGCATTCTGGGCGCAATCGCGACACGGGCATGACGTGTGTTGACGGAAATGGCAGGGTTGCCATTTAAGTGGTCGCGCGATGCAAACTTCATTTAAATGCAAATCATCGTATGTTAATGCGGCGGGTTGCGCGCCCCGCGATCGCAGCGCCGCCAAACTCATTAATTTTTAATGATATGTCTCGCGCTCTGCGATTAACGCTGCGAGAAATATAAATTGATTTATCTTGAATTGGCGCAGTTGAGGAAAGCTGCGAATTGAGAGCGGTTGCGGAGTGGGATGCTGCGAGAATGGGCGACGTGGGCGAAATTGGCGAGGAGCTGGTCGGCCAAAGCGGGCGACTTCTTGATGGATGACTGCGTGGCGATCGCGGCCGAATCGAGAGGGCGCGCCGGGCAGCGCGATGTCGTATTTCATTCATTCGCAGCTACTTAATTATATCATTTAAATGTAAATCTCCGCCGCTGCGCCGCGCCATTCTTACACGCGGAGACACAAAGATGCGCCGCTCAGCGGGCAATTGCTGCCGCAAAAAGGACGCTTATTTGGCGAAACGCAAGTGTTAAAGCGCATCTTAACAGATGCTTCGCGAGATGCCTTTACGACTGCCGTATATTCGCCACGGACGCTAACGACATCTGAACGCAACGAGGAAACGGCTTTCTGCTTCTTGTCCTGTCGCAATTACATGTTATGCCAGGCTGTGGCTTTCAATACCGAAATACTAGCTTCCTTTGAGATGACCTCAAAGTGGCAGCTCTCGAATTATACCAGAAATGTCACACTTTTCACGATAAAAATAAGCAAATAAAAGTGCAACCAGTTGTCAATTAGAATTGCACATTTTATAACTTTCAAATATTTGCTCAACTATGAAATATGGAAATATGCAAACTCCTCAAATGTTTCAGCAAAAATAACGTCCTTTTAGCATTTTCGGCGTGACCACAAGATGCAGGTGTTTAGAAATGTCGGAAAAGAGTACATTTTTTTAAATATGTCTCAATAAACAAATAACAGTTCAATCAGTTGGCAGTTTAGAATTTCACATTTTATAACTTTCAAACATTTGTTCCACAATTAAATCTGGAAATATTGAAAATCTTGAATAAATCGAACAAAAATAGCATTATCAAAGAATTATCTTAAATGCGTACGTCTTATCAGCATTTTTAAGATACCCTCAAGGTCCCAGGTATCCGGAAATACCAGAAAAGAGTGAATTGTCTAAAATAAGAGACATCTTCCAAAGGGTCAATGAAGAAATAAAAGTGCAACCAGTTGTCAATTAGAATTGCACATTTTATAACTTTCAAATATTTTCTCAGCTATGAAATGTAGAAATCTGCAAATTCCTCAAAACTTTCATCAAAAATATCGTCTTTTTATCATTTATAACATGACTTCAAGACACAGGTGTTTAGAAATGTCGGAAAAGAGTATATTTTTTAAAAGATGAAACATTTCCTTAGTCTCAATGAACAAATAAAAGTTCAATCAATGGCAATTTAGAATTTCACATTTTATAACTTTCAAACATTTGTTCCACAATTAAATCTGGAAATATTGAAAATCTTGAATAAA
>JAOEHK010000010.1:284208-296253 GCA_025447835.1 Labidoglobus nevermanni
CCAAAAAATTGTGGATATTAAATGGGGTCGCGAAGCAATCGTGGATCCCAAATGGGGTCGCCATGGAAAAAAGTTTACGAAACACTGTTCTAAATCATTAACCGTCCGTCCCTCTATAGCTGCCTATTTCTCATTTTCTTCCGATCAATCTGCAACCTACCGGATCCCGCCAATTTCCAGTCTGGCACCATTTCCATTTGATTATTGGCAACGTATTACTTGTGGTAAACATCGATGAAAATTATATATCCATGTGCCGCCAGTTTAAACAAAGCGCGCAAATTTAAAGCTCGGCCATGTCCGCCATCGTTCGTGCAACATCGTGCGGTATGACATTGCTTCACGGATTCCTCAGTGCTAGAGTTGTTTTCTTTGGGTGTTGTTGGCTTCCTTCGCCAATGTGAAACTTGAGCACGCAGAAGACGCGAAATCAAGTGCAAAATGACGTTAAAAAACCGGACGGGCCTTTGCGCAATTGGTCTCACTACGGCTGGCTTCATCTTTGTGGTGATTGCATTCTGCACACCTTGCTGGCTGGAAACCGATGGCACCTTGTCCGATCCGCAATTCGTCCGCATTGGTAAGTAAATTGAGGAGGTGCCACACCTGGACGTTGTCCATGACTCACATTGATTGGATCGAATTTGGATTTTAGGACTGTGGCAAGTGTGCTTCAAAGACTTTCGAGACTTCCACCATTACTATGACTATCGCTTCACCGGATGTTGGTGGGTGTTCGAGGAGGAATACTACATCATCCATGACTTCCTGCTGCCGGGCTTCTTCCTCGCAACGCAGTTCTTCTTCACGCTCTGCATGACGCTGCTGCTCGTGGCTGCGTTCTTGACTTGGATGTACTGTTTCTGCAGCCGCGACCACGACAAGTACATTCTGCTACTGCTGACCATCGGCAGCGACTTGATCATTGCTGGCTTGTGCGGCTTTATTGCCGTTCTGATCTTCGGCAACAATGGCGACCGGAGAGACTGGATGCCCAACTGGGAGCACAACGACCTCAGCTGGTCGTTCGGTTTTGCTGCGGTCGGCACGCTGCTGCTGTTGCCTGCAGGAGCCCTTTTCCTCGTGGAGGCAAGACGAGCACGCTCTCGCCGTCTGCAAGCGTCGAGGCCTTCGTCGCACTACGACATGCAGATACGAAAATCGAGCAACTCGGCGATTTAGCGTGTGTTTATTGGATGATGTTATTCTCGAATTTAATTTGTCATTTGTCAGCCGTCCAAACGAAGAGAAAACAGTATTTAATGTATAATGTTATGTTTTGCATTGAGTTTGATGATGATATTTTGCATAATAATATATTTGAGTACAGTAGAACCTCCTTATTCGCGGGGGTTGCAAAAAGTTGCCGCGACGTATTTTGTAGTGGTATAAATGGGATATGTTCCATGTTTCCAAAAAATGAATATATTGTGCATAAAACATGACAAAATTGACGAAACATTTTACAATATATCCCAATTAACAATTATCATATTTTACCCACCATAAAACGCAGACAACTTTAAGCCCCACAGTCTCAAAAGATTTTCCATCACCTTTTTACTCATTTGCAGACTTCTCCGATTGCAGGCTTACTGATCTTCCCAATAAGGGTCAAATCCTTTTTTTGCAAATTGAGGTCAAATGTACGATAGTAACCCGCTGAATGGAAAGCCATTTGTGGATTTTATAACGCTCGGACAGGCAACTGAAAGCAATGCTATCCTCGACCAACCCACTAAATCCCGGCCTTATGCTGTTGCCGTTTTCTGGCTATATGCTAAACTAGCTGCTAAGCCTTAAGGGGTGGGGACTGAAGTGGGGAAATATATACCCCGATTAAGGAACCTGGGATATAATGGGAGCGCTACGAGGCTGTATGGCCTGGTGTAGCTGGAGGATGTCCCAGGCGATTACCGAGAGATTTCGAAGATGAGTGGGTTCGCGTCACTTTTTTTTTGTTTATAGTGGTTGAAAGGTAAAAATGCATTTACGCACCATAACGCCGCGCACGACTCGGGCCCTGGCCCTGGAGCCGTGTGTGGGACTCCCCTCGCTGAGGTGTAGCGAGGGACTACCCACTAAAAACCCCGGTGGACGTTGAAGACGTCCACCTCCACTCTCACGGGACTAGCCTGACGGACTCTAATTACCGTTGGAAAGGTTCGCGTCACCCACCACAAGTTAGGTTATATTCAAAATTTGAATTACAGTAGAAGCTCGTTATTAGCGGTTTCCTCTTTCGCGGGTTTGCTAATCATGGCTGAAAGTTAGCAATTCAATGCGTTATTCGCGGTACAAAATTTCGTTACTCGCCGATCCAATCCCTGAATTTCCGATATGTGCATGGGTCATAAGTCTCGGTGATTGTCTTATGTCCCGTTTCTATGAATTGGTACTAATAAACTTAGTACTGAGGATCAAATTCGCGTAATTTGCGCCTCCCCTAAGCTGCGGGCCGCATCGGCATTGATCCGTTCACCTACGCCCAGTGCCGGCTCTAGCATTTAATAGCCCCGATATCATTGACGCCCCTCAAAGAAGCATTATAGGAAATTTGATCGAATGATTTCATCATTATGTTCCAAGATACGGTGTTCAGGCATGGGAAACACCCGAGGTACTGTCATCAGACCTTGGGTCCTTGCTTGTCCGTTGCTAAGTATGCTTCAAACTTATAGCGCCCCTACGCAGGAGCGCCCCGATGCGACGTATCGATTGCTTCCACCTGAAGCCGGCCCTGCCTACGCCCTGGCGGGCACAATACCTTGCTGGCTCAAACTCGTTACCGTGGCTGACCACCCCATATCTTAAGGAATATCACATACATGCTCCTTACTATGCACGAAACCGCGACATCTTTCGCGAATTGGGACTGACCTCCCTTACAAAACTCCGTGACAAACTCGCGAACAGCCCCGCGCTTCAGTGGTGGGTAACTTTATCCCAACCATTTTCGTAATCTCCCGGTATGTGCCCGGGGACTCGATTTACGATATGTAAATCTTTATAATTAGTATATTTTTGAATATTCAAGTTGCTAGTAAAAAGACGTATTTGATAACTCAGCATATTAGGACAACATTATCAATATATACGATCCGAGCCTTATTTATCACTATATCAATTAATACGAATATTTAAAATGGTGCAACAAATATGTGAAATAATGTCAATATAAAGTTTGGCGCGACAATTTTCCAGTATAAGATGTTTCCTTGCTAAAATTTGCTCATTTGCTAATCTTCGTATCAACTGTGGGCAGTTAGAAACAGTGGTTTTGCAAATACATACATAATATATATGCAACGCAACGCATTTGACAATTTTATTTGTTTTGTGACCTTCATTTGTGTCAATAGATAACAGTTTTATATTTTTGCAATCACACGATTAGAGGTCTAGCAATTCGGAAATTTGACGCGTATTTACTAGCTTACGCAATTATTTATCCGTCCAAAAGCTTCAAAAGCAGTCTTTAATATTTGATCCGCCCACTGCAATATAGTAATTTGAGTAACAAATAATTTCTATGCGTTTCCCTGTAATTTTCTACAAACTTTGGCCTGGCTTAGACATTTAATTATTTCGTTGTTATGTCTCACCACTGAATTCTTAATTTAAAAATTACATGCATTTTTGTTTGTTGTAATATTCGATATATAACAATACAAGATTTTGTCATCTTGTAAGCGTACAATTACAATAGAAATAACTAAATAAACAAATATATTTATCGAGAGTGTAAGCTAATATAAGCAATTTAAAAATATAATAAATATCCTCGTAACTATCTATTGCGAACTCCTTATTTTTACTGTATAATAGTGTCTGTTACCTAAAATAGTTTATTTTATCATTTCAGTGTTCTTTGAACCAACCGATCATCATTCTTCTAGGAAACCATTCCAGACAGCCAATTCTGCAGCCATCAAGTATATTTCACCGAATATTAGCGAACTCAAAGTAATTGCAAACTCGCTGGGTGCACCTGATGCCTTTGCGAATGCAAATGGCGGCGGTAATGAATTGCAGACAATTGCGATGTTAGCAAGTTACGTTGCCCAGCGCATAGATAACGTTTTAGTGACCTTGGGCAATCAAGGGCTGATGGTGGCACGTTCGCAATGTGCTCACGAACCCTTATATGAGTCACGCAGGCAATCATCGAAAGCCAACGTGCAAATTCGCCATTATCCGGCTTTGCATTGTGACAATCTCGTCAATGTTAGCGGCGCTGGCGATTGTTTAGCTGCTGGAATAATACGCGCCATGTTGGATGGCAGAAGCGAGGAAAATTGCGTCCATATTGGCATGTTAAGTGCCCATTGTTCCTTGCAATCTTCAAGCGCCATTCCAAATACATTCTTTTCGCAAAAACAATGGGATGACTTCAACAATAACGCAAAATATTTCAATATTTCAATTGATTCAAAATAAGCGTTTTTCACATGTTTTCTAAAATGGATTTTTATACCGAAATATACATCACAGGAATAGACAAATAGGTGACATCCTCACTAAAAATTAGTTAATTATTATAACATTTTACAGGCTTGTACTTTCTTGTTCTTTTTTCGAAGTAAACTACGCATTTGCTTAACATATATAGGAATATGACTTTATACTGAACCACGAATAGCTAGATATAGCAAAGATTGTAAATTGCAATGAACAAATAAGTGCAGTAAGCTGAAATGATTGCTACAACCTCATAATCTTAACATTGGATTACTGCTATCTTCAAGGTGAAGCAATTTACGAAAATAACAGCAATAAGAGCTATTTATCGCTTGAAGTTGCGATTTGAAAGTATTTCAATGTGCTTTTTGCAGAGTGTTGTATCCGCCATAATTGTGAGTTAATTATGCCTCAATTGGAGCAAACTAAACCATGTAATTAAAGTAATAACTTTGAAATTATTAACCTACCAGGATAATCTAAACAATCACGGCTTAAAAAATAATAAAGAAATAAAGTTATATAAAGCACGTGGAAAGTGAACAATTTGGGAAAAGACGTATGATGGAATACGACAGTAGCAATAAACTTAATTAAATATTTGCATGCTGCGTATATATTAATTAAATTAGTTGCTAGTTTTGCGACCTTCACATGAATCTTTAGATAACATTCGAATGTTTTTGCAGTTATAAGATTCCGCAGAGTAGGAAATCAAAACAGTAGCTTAACAGCATTCTAGTTCAATCGATTTGACTTTGTTTGAAAATGTTGGCATTATTTATCATTGGATTTACTCTGTTCGCATACTTCTGGTATTCCTCGAGACGCAAAGCACTGCAATTTTGGCAAAAGCGCGGATTTCCAACTCTCATGAATTCACATACGATTTTCGGTGATGTTGCTGATGCCGTCCTAAGACGCAAAAACTTTGCCGAGTTTTACCGCGATGCTCACTTCGCCTTCAATAAGGGCGGACACAAAGTCGGGGGCATTTACTTACTGAATATTCCCGTGTTAATGATCATTGATGTCGATGTTATAAAAACGGTGCTTCAAACGGATTTTGACGCGTTTTCCGGACGAGGCATTGATGTGGATGAAAAGAACAATCCACTTGCTTACCATATTTTCAATGTTGATGGTGAACCATGGACATTACTGCGAAGGAAATTGTCACCATCATTTACTAGCGGTAAAATGAAAATGATGTTTCCCATTCTGGACAGTCACATAGATGCGCTAATGAGGGTGACGCACCAAATTTGTGATAATGGCAATGCAGACCTGACCTACATCGATTGGCTGGATCGGTAACCAATTATCATAGAAGCCACTTGTGGCTGCGATGGTAAATTCGATGTTTATAGAACTGGTATTGACATAATTGGAAATGTGGCATTTGGCATCGATTGCAATACCATTGAAGGAGGCAGTGAGATGCTTTTGGAAATGTCTAGACGCATTATGCGACCAAAGTTGTGGCGAATATTGAAACTTATGTTCACTGGGGGACTTAAGAATCCAGCAAACATTGTTGTGCTCCTTTCGAGTGATAAAGATGTGTCGGATTTCTTTATCAATCTGTTTAAAACCACGCTTGAATATCGCCAGAAGAATAACATCAAAGCCAATGATTTCATGCAATTGCTGATCAATCTTCTTGAGGACGAAATGAAGACGCCCGACAGTAGAGTGACTTTACTGCAACTAATCGCTCAGGCATTTGTTTTCTTCGTGGCGGGATATGAGACGACCTCCAGAACAATTGCCTTCACTTTGTATGCTCTGGCTGAACATTCTAACGTGCAAAATCAATTGCGCGAAACTGTTAAGAGGGAGCTGAGCGAGAACCAGAATGAATTCAAGTACGACTGGATTATGAACAACGAATACTTAGATATGGTCGTTAAGGAAGCAATGCGCATGTATCCAACAGTTATCACGCTCAATCGTGTGGCAAACAGAGACTACCATTTCAAGGATATCAATTTAACTGTTCCGAAAGACACATGCATTGTCATTTCGAGTTTAGGCGTCCACTTCGATCCAGATAACCATGAAGATCCTTTAGAATTCAGGCCAGAACGATTCAGCAAGAAAAACGCCCAAAACATGCACTCGTCTGCATATATTCCTTTCGGCGAAGGTCCCCGGTTTTGTATTGGTAAACGATTTGGGTACATGCAGGTGAAACTAACGATCGCCAAAATATTGAAGAATTTTCTCATCTTACCTGGCACGAATCTTAAATATCCCTTTGAAATTAATCCGGCAAGCGATAAACTTTTATACGATGCCAAAACACCATTTACATTCAAAATGAAGCCTTTATAATAATAATTATGGGAACATTTAGGAACTACTTCCTAGTTTAGTTACTCCTAGTTATATGACAATGAATTCTTATATTTCTAGTATTAAAATATTATTTCTTTCGAAATTATACATGGATGATTAAAGACCTAAGGAATGTTAAGTATATTTCTACGTATGTAGTCTTATTTCGTAAACAAATGAATATTATTAGTATGTCGTAGGTATATAAGAGTTCTGGACTCTGAAGGAACTATTTGGGGGAAACTGTAATTTGTATATTTTACAATTTTGTATGGATTATGAATCTGAACAATGAATATTTGTAATTACATTATTGTTTAATAAATTTAATTAGTGTTTTGTTGTGGTTACATTTTGAGAATCCACATCTTCTGGAATGCTGATTTGGAATTGTAAAAGGACGACTAGATATGTCACCATTGTTGCCAGCAACTAAACGAAACTCTCTGTTGCGATTTTCTGACAAAGATAGCAAACACTTACAGATTTAAATAAATTGCGATTGACGTCAAAGAAACCCCCTAAACTCATATCGGTCGGATGCATTTCAGTGGCGCGCAGAAACATTTGAACCTGAAAGGGTTTCACGTTAAAATGTTTTCATTCTGGTAATTGTATAAGACCTCTTGTTGTGCGTCATCATTCATCCAACTCAGTTCAACCAATAGCAGTTTCTTTTGGAAATTAACGCGCACCTACAATTGACGAAGCCTTCAATTGGGCGGTAAATTAAGCAAGAAATGTATAAATTGGAACGATAGGTGTGCAGAATCGATGAAATTAATGATAGGCTTACACAATTCGAGGCGTAATGCGCCTCATCGCATATGAAATACAGCAGGGCAACAGAGAAGCCAGCCGTAACGCAGAGTCCAATGTCCTTGATGCTAAAACCTTCCTGCAGAGTAGAAAAGAGGCCGTAAATTGTTAGCGTGATGATGAGGAACAGATACAGATTTAGGAATATCAACACGTAGCAAGATCCTTGACCCAAGTCACCGGTGATTTTCGCAAGTAGCATCCACAAACTGCGGAAATCTGCAACCCGTGTGGATGGTCCTATCGGAATATTATAATGACAACTTTTCTCATTCATCTTCCTGAATTGCAAGTGATTGATCTTACCAATATTTCTAAGTGCCCTTTGAAAATCGTCAGCAAGCATAGTGGCAATCCTTCCAATAAATGTACAGTGCAAATACCAAAACCCACCAATTACGAATGTTACCATGTTAATGTAACAATAGGGAATGACCTACAGGTAATCAAAAAGTAACTGCGAAGGTTTCCATTAAGGATGGATATAAGTAGTACCTGAAAGAAACGGAAATGTACCATAGTAATATGATTGCCCACCATGATAGCACAGGATAGAACAGGCAAAGCAAGAGTGACCAGCAATGGTTTATTCCCAATGTACAGGGGTAGTTTCTTGTTCTCAACCAACTGGTAGATATTTTCGAACTTCCACCAGTCCATGAACACTGTCCCGAGATGACAGCATTCCAACCACGCCAGAGGCAAGACGATAATGGGTATCAGATACACCGTAAACAGGTAGTCGATAACGACCTCCTCGAAGCGACCTTCTGCAGATGTCACGAACTTAATCCGGTCCCACTTAATGTACCCGATGTAGCCTGCCATGAAAGCAAACACTACCACCGAGTATCCCATTAGAAGTGGTGTGATGCGAAACACTTTCTTCCCTACGAGACCAATTGGGAACAAGCCCAATAGGCGCAATACGGTGATAATCGGTCTCAGACCATCATAGACCACAGTTTCGCTCTCTTGCGTGTGAGCTATTTCTGGGGGCAACTCAAGGAGCGCTGGGGCAACCTTCTGGATTGTTGGCTCATTGCTAAAATTTGCCCCATTTAGAAATACTGATTTTCGCGGTCTCTCCACAGCATTGATGTTTGTTCCGAGGACGTTGCCATACATTATCGTGGTAAAATGTTAACTGTTACTGAACAACGAATCAATTAATCGTTGATGGTTGAAAGTTGCCTGTTCCCAACACACCTTCTCATAATTGATATTTAAGTTCAGGTGTCCTTCATCCTACACACCAGGGACGTTTACTTTGCTTGCATTCTTTATTAAGGTTTTCCAAGGTTGCTTTAATTCTGTGTAATTAGTCAACTACTTGAAGCTAATCACATATTGAACAAAATATGTAAACATTTCAATTTGCTGCTAAATTTACAATGCATTTGGTTTGATATAGATGATACAAGGAGAGAAGCCCTTTAAACTATTTTCTCCACAGGGGAAGGAAGTCGTAAATTATGGCCTTGGAAAGTAAATTAGCAAATTGGTAAATTTTTGTAAATCTATACCCAGGGGATGCTGTTTAGACGAAACCGGTTGGTGTGTCAATAAAAAAAAGAAAAGATCTGTTAGGTAGTTCGAAATTGCACATGGAGAACAGATTGTTCCTTTAACTTATGAACTTAAGATAGTCAATCGAGTATAGAGAATGTTAAGAACATTCATTCCCAGATTTGGCATTTTACAATGCGGTTACAATATTCGTATAATATACATCGAAAAATTGACTCAGCACCGGGATTCGAACCCGGACACCCTGCCTTTCGCGGACAATGGCAATCCGATTACGCTACAGAGCCTTTGTCAATTTTCATACATTGAAAATGCGCCAAAGACAATTATGGAAACGTTCTTGCGCATATACCATGTAATCATGGATGTATGTATTGCAATCGCTCTTCAAGAGATTGAAGTAGTATCAGCACCATTTGTTTTTTGTCGAAAATGTTGGTAAAACAATAAATCAGGCATTGAATTAAAATGGTCTCTCCTTATATTTGTTTATCTGAGACCAACTGTCCTAATAATTTCTTGCGTTACTGCGTGAAATAACAAATTGTGGCGAATATTTTAGGTTATGTAGAGTTTTGGCAGCCCTTAAATTCAATCCTTTAGTTATGGCCGGTTGCACCGACACGACTTAGCGCCGTTAGACGTTAAATCTTGTTGGTGCAACGCAAATTTATGTTAAATAACCGTTTTAAGCATGCTTAGCACTAAGCCATGTCGGTGAGATTTGCCATAAATGTACCAAAGTACAATTCTAGGGTTAATAAAAATTAAACTTAGTTTTGGGAGTTAAAAACTTTTATTTGAAACTGCGACGCGTTTCGATACACAGTACCTTCATCTGGCAGATAAGTTTTTAACTCCCAATACGAACAAAGTTTAATTGTTATTATTAATTTGGAATTAAACAGTGTAAATGCCTCTTCCATCAATTAATTCTAGGGATACCTAGAAATGGGATTATTGATTAACATTTGTAATATTTTTTTATACAAAACTTTATTCATGCACAAAGCAATATACAATTTCGTAAAACTAATAATTATTTCTTGGTTTGTTTGCCAGCTAGCCTCGTAAATTATTGATTTAAATGCTTAGAATTATCACTTGGCGTTGTTAAAGGGAACCAGCTGCTTGGCCCTTTTAGCTGGAACAAGATTAGTGTTTGATTTTGGCCTTTTCAGTGTAAAGTTCTTGCCGGTCAACTTCTTCGGCTGCGGAAAAATGTCATCTTTACTATGACCGCCCAATCCATTGTAGTTGCAGCCATCTTTAGTCCTACTGGTATCCAATTTTCGATTGTAAATTGAATATTTATCCAAACTCTGCTCTCCTTTTGACATGTGCCCACTCTTTATCGTATACTTTGCTTGCATTAACTTTGCATAACTTCCTGAGGCATTGCAAACTGGCAAATATGGGGATTTTGCGTTCTTAATTTCATTTACGCGTTCCTCCTGAAATGTAATCGAATTTAATTCAATGAAATTCGGAAAATTATGCTTATGAATTTTTAAATGCAGCAAATTTACTTGAAAATCAGCTTAAAAATGCGCAATATCTAATCATTTTTGCAAATTAGCACGCCCCGCTGGGGATTGAACACTAACAGAAATGAAAATGAGTTTTGATCGTACAATTGTCGGCGAATCTTTGACGATAACATCTGCGAATGCCTCATTGAAATTGGGCCTCTGTGGCGCAGGACTTTCGAAGACTGCGCGATTAATCGATTGATTAGCATCGCTATCTTGCTTCTCAAGGTGCTCAGCCAATTGGCGTTTAAACTCTGCGATAATGACGCTACATTTCTCATGATCGTTGAGTGCTTTCTTCAAGTCATTCAATTCGACGTCGAGCAACTTGAGCTTCGCTTGCGTGCGTTGCAAATCTTTTTTATCTGCACGCAGCTGATCGGAAAGCTTCTGCTTCTTTTTATCAGCTGCAATCAGTTCTCGCCTTAAAACTGTGACAAGAATACATAAAATTCTCGGATTGCTGCAGATACTCGAAATATCTTCGACTTCAGTTTCACATCCGTTTATCACAGTGCGTATGTATCCAACAGTGCTCAACTCATCCTTTAAACGCGCGATTTCCTTCTTCAGCTTATCACTTTCAGTCACGCGGTCCATGAAGTAGCGTAGCTGCTCTTTCGTGCGCTTTATAGCCTCTCTGTGCTCAGAAGCATCGTTCGTCAACTCTACTGATATTTCTCTGGAAATTGCAAGTAACAATTCAATGTCAGCATCGATTGTCGCTAATCCTTTAACTACCTGAGTGCCAATCGTGATGATTTGTGCTTATTGTACAACGCCTTATAATTGGCAAGATCTTTATCCTTTAGGGTGAGTAGGAAGCGGCCGTTATCGACCTTTGCCTGCAAAGTAACGATATCATCATGACTTTCCTCCGAGGAATTGCGATTGAAGAAAACTCGATGGATGGACGTATCAGTCTCCGTATTCCGACATTGTGGGCACGTCTTCGATCTATTGAAAGGCGATTCTTAGTTTTGAATGCATAAATGCAGGGAACCCACCTTTCGATCCATTGTGTTAAGCAGTGGAGGTGAAACAAGTGTCCACAACTTGTGGCGTAGATTTCTGAAGACGGTGAAAATAAATCGGAGCATATAATGCAATTAATATTCATGTTTCCTAGAGTAAACAAAACGCACGTTGGAATTATTGAACGTTTCTAATCAGTTATCAATGTTTCATACTGACTTTTGAGGTTATGTCTAAGCCTTTTCGATTCGCTTATGTTTGCGATATCCAGTTCAATATGAATCGCTAAAACGATGTTGCTACGTATAACGGTAGTTCAACAACAAAAATAGCCCGGTATTTGAATAAATTAGGTTGTACAATCACATATAAGACCAACAACTCACTT
>JAOEHK010000010.1:303326-316926 GCA_025447835.1 Labidoglobus nevermanni
CCTCTAGGTCAGACGGGACCTCTTGGGGCCCTCGAGGAAGAAAAGATTGTGCCTTGTCCTGATCTTCTCTTTCCATAATGTTTTGTCTTCTATTTCCTGGGCCAGTACCTGGTGAGCTCTTCTCTTGATTTCCGATTCGTGGTTTTTCTATACTTCTATACATTCTACGTATTCTGGGGCTAGCCTACTATATGTTCCTAGTATGTATCGCAATCCTTTTCCTTGTGTGGTTTCGTCCCCTTCAAAACCGTTTAACTCTTCTGGGCCTTTATATTCCACTTCACTTCTGTACCCTGTGGTTCCGCTAGGTCAGACGGGACCTCTTGGGGCCCGGAGAGGAAGGAAAGATCGTCCCTTGTCCTGATCTTCTCTTTCCATATTGTTTTGTCTTCTATTTCCTGGGCCAGTACCTGGTGAGCTCTTCTCTTGATTTCCGTTTCGTGTTTTTTCTCTACTTCTATACTTTCCACGTGTTCTGGGACCAGCCTTCTATATGTTCCTAGTATGTGTCGCAATTCTCTTCCTTGTATGGTTTCGTCCCCTTCAAATCCGCTTGACTCTCATTTCACTGTATCCTGTGGTTCCTCTAGCTCAGACGTGACCTGATGGCTTCTCCTCCTGCTTGTTGCATCATTCCCGTAGTAGTGCGTTGCGATTGGTAATTGCAAATGGTGCGTGATTGTTTCAGGTGTTGCATGGGGGGCAATGGGCGGCGGGGCTGGTGAGGGGGGGCTCCGCAGACGGATGCCGCTGAGACGAGCCGGCGGCGGCGGGGTGGCATCGAACGCCGCCAACGTAGGGGGTCGCGCGATGCGCTACTACCGCCTTTGGATCTACACGTGCAACACGGCGCTGTTGGCCGGCGCGCTGGCGTTCGTTGGGGCCGCCGCCAGGACGCTCGTCTTCGACTACCGGCGCGCGCTCATCCCGACCCTGACCCTGTACCAGCCGAGCTTCCTCTACGCCTACCTGGCGCTCCTCACGCAGGGCGGCGCCCTCCAACTGCTCGGCTGCGTGGCCGCCATCCGGCTCTCCGAGCGCCTCCTGAATGCGTACTGGATGCTGCTGCTGGTGCTGCTCTTCGGCGACGTGCTCATTGGGGCCTTCTGGGCGTTCCGCTTCGAGCGCGTCTGCCAGGAGCTGCGGCCGGCGCTGAAGGCGCGCTGGGCCCAGGAGTACGGCGTGAGCGTCGAGTTCACCTCGCTGTGGGATCGGCTGCAGGCCGACGCGGCGTGCTGCGGCCCCACCGGCCCCGCCGACTACAACCAGACGGGGCGCGCGCTGCCCATGCCGGACAGCTGCTGCCG
This sequence comes from Labidoglobus nevermanni, assembly GCA_025447835.1. Lineage (NCBI taxonomy): Eukaryota > Metazoa > Arthropoda > Insecta > Coleoptera > Staphylinidae > Labidoglobus > Labidoglobus nevermanni. Next base: position 304,634 of record JAOEHK010000010.1, read on the forward strand.
CGCGCCCCTGAACACCACCTGCGACGGGCACACCCTGCCCTGCGAGCAGACGCTGCAGTCGTACCTGCGCAGCACGGCGTCGCTGCTGGCCATCCTCGGCTACTGCGTGCTGGCGTTCCTCAAACTCTGCTTCCTCGGCATCCTGCGCTACGAGATCCGCGAGATGATACAGAAGATACGCATCCTGCGCGCCGAACTCGAGCTTCCTGGCGTCAACGGCGCCGTGCCCGGCGCCCAGATGCGCCCAGCGGACGCGCACGCCGACGGCAGCGAGTGCGAAAGCCTCCTGGTGCGCCCCGACTGCGCCGCGCTGCTCAGCTCGCCGCCCACGCAGGCGAAGAACCCGAACGGCAACAACAACTACGAGATGCGCGAGTACAACACGCGGCGCGCCAGTCGCGACAACATCTGACTAAAGTATAAGCTGGAGGGCATCTTCAGTCGCGGCCGCTGGGGTCGCGTCAAGAAGGGTCCTTTGGCGATCCCGCTCGACGAGATCTTCAAGCGCACCAGGCCCAGCAGGCCGCGACCCAGCCGCGACGAGCAGCCCTGCTGAAGAGTGCGGCGTAGAAACTAGTCACCTAGACGCGTTCGTGTAGACTCGGAGCTTTCCCCTATTTTCGCAGATTCACAATGCTGACGATGATGCTAACTACCTAAGAGGATAAGGACAAACCTAACAACTGCTAATGCTGAACGTAAAATACGCAGAAACGCTTTAAATGTACTTCCTTAAACAATTCAGTAAAATGTCAAATCCTAAATGCGGGCCCGAGTTATAACCGAGTCAGGAGAAAAGTTAAATGGCGCCCAGTTGACCTAATTCTTCATTACGCTAACAATCACTAAATTAGCCAATAATACCACCCACCAGTAACAACCAGAATAACCAAATAAGCAGCAATTTCTGAAATCATTAGCACACATTTGAGAGCAAAGCTTCGAACTGCACAATCGCCAAGTTCATCCAATAATTGATCACTGTAATGCAATTAACTGAAAATAATATAATAATGGCGCGAATTGAAAGCGAAAGGACGAATGCGATTGAGGAGCAGGCGTAGATGGAACAGGATAAAACTCTTCAAATTCACGCCTAGGAATACATGGGAGTACTATTACCATTCTAGATAATAAATGAAAAGTACGATACAAGCATATAATGCAATGCTATAAATAAATATATATTATTATATATACAGTGTGTTTATATGAGCTTACTATAAAAATGATAAAATGATAGTGCCTCGCCAGTTAAAGATATTTAAATAAATGATGAAAATATATATTAAGTTGATGAATACCTGAACTAGCAAACAAAGAGATATTATCTATTAGAGAGAATCTTTATGAATATAGGAAGCATATATTATGAGAACAGAGGGTGGTAAACGAGTTTCTCACGCACTTCTTGTACCAAAACTACAATAGATGGATAGCGGAAGAGATCATTGCCTCGAAAGTATTATTTCGTAATGTAACTAAGAGCTAAGGTACTTATTGGCAATTGAATGCGCCCTAATGCAATTCAAATTCAATTTTCCAACGTTTTGACACTGTTCAAACTGCTCTGCTGGGTGAAGCTTTATTTGTAATCAAACATTTGCCACATCCTGTATAAATACACGCACGATAACATTGCTCTATTGTCTCAGACCGATTGAACTTCTATTCGAAGTGCATTCATTATTACAGGGAATTGCATTCTCTCTGACATTTTCTGTAAATTGCCTTGTTTCAAGAAATTATCTCATAAGCTAGATTATCAGTTGAGTAGATTGCGAATTGTCGAATAATTTTGACTGTAATGATTAGTACTATTACTTGCGACTTGCGTACATAGCTGTAAGGCAGAAAAGACTATATACGTTGATAAGTAGATATTATAAATACAATTCATGAGATGAAAATAAAGTTAGAATCATATTTGCAACTTCTTTTCTTCTTTCTTCATTATTGCGCAATGATTGCAGCGGAAAATCGCTTCAAACGCTTCATCGGAACTTATCTGAAATCATCCTACCGTGAGGCTGCAAAATGGGCAAGTAATGCAAACACTGCCTGAGATAAAGATAAAGTCAAAGCGCTGCAGGAAAGAAAATATGCAATGAAAAGCCATTTCAAGTGCTCAATACCCTTCAGCGCTGAATAATATGCCATCGAGACGGACGCCAAACAATTTAAACGCTTTATATCTCTTCGGGGAGGAATGATAGCAAAGTTTGCCAGCGAACGACGGAACATTTCCGTTTCACGCCAAATATCTTCGCCTATCCTATTCATAGCGCCAAACTTTTTCTCTTTTCGAAAAACAAAACGAAATAGGAAAAAGAAGATCTTTCACAGCATGAAATTGAAACTACCCTCAAGTGTGCGCGTAGCGGGTAAGTACCTAACCTTACAGGAACACATTGATTGTTGCATCACAGATCTCACATATTGCATTACCTTTAATAAAATCGACCTGCCAGACCAATATCCATATTTTATACGAAAATTGAATTTGCACTATAGAATGCAATGGTGCTGTAGCTTTCTACAGATATTCCGAAAAATAAACTCCTAATGGGCAGTTGAATGGAAAACTAGTAATAAAATTACGTATTTAAATCATTTATTATTAAACGAGTAAGGGACCCAACATTGCTCGTCCGCCTGTTTAGATACGTTTAGTATTTCTGTTCGGGAACGAACTGAGATTTGCCCGTTCAAGCTAAATGAGCCGCCAGGGCATTGTGTCCCCCAGGTGGGGAGGGCGTAGGCAGGGCCGGCTCCGGGTGGAAGCTCCATCGGGGCGCTCCTGAGTAGGGGCGCAATAAGTTTAAAACATCCTAAGCCATTGCGATATAATGCAACGCTGAAGCACCGGAAAAACTTATCGTCTAGTGACGGTATACCTCGGGTATTCCCCGTGCCTGAACGCTGCATCCTAGAAATTAATCATGAAATCATTTTGACAAATTTTGTGGTAGTAAACTATTTCAAGGCCTTGTAGTCAACACCTGACACTGTGAACATAAACAAATAATAAATTTGGTCTCTCATGAATACTAGGACAAAGACAAAACCCACAAGAAATAATTCTTCCTTTATCTGCATAAAGTTGTCACCAAATACGTCTTAACTTCATTTTGGACGTGCCGTACCGCACGTGACTCTTGGTAAATGCCATTGGGGTTACTTTACAACTATAAATGCGAATAGCTAACTGGAAAATATACTTAATCTTTCTAATTGTTCATATTACTTCAAACTTTCTTTGCTTCATTAATTTCACTATTGCGAATGGAATATTGGATACGTCCTAGTTATAAGATATAATCAAAGCGGCCAAATAAATTCTGGACTTATCTCATCTACAAAAACGTATTAATAAACTATAAATAAGGTGGCAAAAGTCGAAACGAGTAATATGACTGAATATAAGGTATATAGTCGGGTTAATTCAATTGTATGTAATAAGTTAATGTTGAATCAATTTGGTAAACAGTTGTCTAATAAATTGTGCAAATTGTGAAATTTGTACATATTCAAATAGATAGACACATTATTGGAACAAGCATATCGATATACTTACCAGGAAGAAAGAGAATGATTTAGCGATAATCGTAAAGGCCATGTTCATACTTGCCAAACTAAGGGATCTTTCAAGCAACATCTTTAGTTAATTCAGAGTAGATAAAGTGCTTTAACGACGACGTGATCAGCCTAACAAATGGCTTTTTAGTGCACATTTGAATTTGATTATGCTTCTGTGATGCTGGTCACGATAGAAACACAGCCGGCTAACCCAATGATAAGGAGATCAGTTAGTTTACTCTTCGGATCCGTAATTCCGTATGAATTGAGGTGGCTATCATAATCATGCGTGCCCAAATGTTCTCGATTGGGTGCAACATTACAGAGCCATTTTAATCACATTCGAAACACACAATGTTGGCAAAGTTTATATTTCAGCATTAATCATTTGACTATGACTCAATATGAAAGGTGTCAAGTACCTCTGCATATCAACCAGGAAAGAAGAACGTTTCTTCATCGTTTTCCAGAAGCGCGCGTTCTGTGAACTATCCGCAGTCCCAGATTTAGTAGGTAAACCTGCTATAGCATAGGACCTGCACTGACACTTTCAATTTAATCTTCTAGGCATCCAAAAATCATTTTGTTTTGTTCTATCATGAAAGGCCCTATATCTCAAATAGTCCCCTCTAAGTCCGGACCTGCGTGTACACGCTCTCCTCATGCTGAAAAAGTATTAGTCTAATCGTACTGCGCAAATATGTTAGCATTCTGGAAATGTCAATGAAAATTGGAATTCCAACCAATTCAATGTTACACAATTTTTATAATAACAATTTGAGAGTATAATTACATACGAAATAGCGTTATTCCTATTTAAAATGAGAAAATTGTTGTTTATCATAACATTTTACCAGTAGAACCCCATCAATGAACTCTCTGTGTGATACCCATCGTGTTCTTGCAAATAGCTATATTCTAATTATTGGGTAAGACGCGTAGGGGCTAAATATGAACATATGCAAGCATCCTAGATTCGGTAGGTTATATAAACCCTCCATTTTGTGAATAAAGCAGCACAGTTTTGAGTCTTCGAGCTTACATTTCACAAGCCACCCACAACAAAATAACGAAATAATATCGTAAAACAGTGGATACAAAATGTATGAAATTTGTCCACATTTTTATAGCTTCCTAGTTAACTTGAACATTGATGCGCAATACGAATGTATGCTATAAAATGAGGTGAAAGAACAGGAATATATATTTGCAACTCACCGCGATTTTATCGTCCCGAATGGTCACGCATCGATCCACAACCGACCCACCAATGACGACCTGAAAAATATGCAAATTTTATTTTCCAAGCTTTTCCCGTCAATCGGCATGCGGCGAATTAGTGATAGCGCTGAAATAGTGCTTTAATTGCAGTCAATTGGATAAATGTGCGGAAATTTGAGGAGCGAATGCAATGGTTGGCTTTAATGCAATTAAGTGCAAGCGGTGTTTTTATTTCTCTGCCAATTGCCAGTTGAATAAAACAAATTCGCTTATATGCTCGACTTCCTTTCCAGCTGCATTCGAGCCCATTCCAGCCATCTCCAGTTCATCCCACATCCGTTCTCATTTCGGGCAACTGTTGTTCGAATTCTCCATCGGGCTGGAAAGCGACGAGCACACGCAATTTATTGGAGCAGCTTTTCTGGGATCGCATAGGTCAAGTCGGGAATATTCCCGCCGCAGATGAAATCTCATGGCATAGCGACATAAATCGCGAAATTTATAAGTGCATACCATGGTATAGAAGGCGGAAATATTCGACGCGTCCGCTTCACACTGCCTGAGACCCACAGCGGAACTCGGAAGATTTATGCGTTTACGCCCTGACTGCAACTTTTGTTTCTGCGAATTGTTCTCTGACACAACAATTGCACGAGGTACTAAAGTTTAAAGATGGCAACCGCAGTTCGCTAAAACTCTGAGCGTTAACAATTGCCAGCCAAGCAATTTGCTGGAAATTATGCAATTGTCGCTATCTTAACGGCGACATGATAATATTATTAAGATCAGGAGCATCATTACACAGTATTGACGAGCTCGACAAAGTTGAATCGAATTGTGGTCCGCTCCTGAACATTATCCTGTTCCTTACATTTTCCATATTCTGCACACGCCCATTACGCTCCCGCCCTTCTACTTTTTATCACGCGCGCCTGATTTCATTATTGCTATCATCAGGCGATCTCAATTGTTAAACTCCTATTTCGACAAGAAGTAGACTCGCTACGATCGTAATACTTACTCTCATTTCGGCCATTATTATCTAATCATTCTTGTCATTACTATCATCCTCAACATTATCACTGAGTTACGAGGTGCTTGAGGTAGGTGAACAATAAGGCAATTTCAGACCAGCCCTTCATGCAGAACAAATGAACAGGACTCTTCTCGCAGCATATTTCAACAGCCGTATTGAACTTTGGCCACAGAATGTGCAGTTTACAGAATGGAATGCGAATTTATGGAGGTCCTCCTCCATCAACGCCTCGACTACGACCCCCAATGAACTTGCTGCTGGTGGAAGCGGAGTATTTCTTGATTTTTGAAAATAAATTTCTTAATCAAGTAATCTTAATCAATATTTAAAAAACACCTAAATAGAATACAAACAAAATTAATGTCAGTAGAGAAGAAAATGATGAATTAAACATTGGATTATCATCGATGCCATGACAGGATTTACTCCACCATTTATATTTCCTTCGTGTTATCGCCTGTGGGGTAGCCACCCGGCTGTGGCTACCTATATTGATTGCTTCTCTAGAAAACGTGTCTAAGCATTGATCCTAAAGCATTTATTACATTCGCTGCTTAGAATCTTGATCGATACAATATTTATCACAATTTTGTCAGAATACCTATCGCGAAGGCAAAATCTATACATACACTAGTGGAGTACCCAGCTTTGCTTGGGTTTTACTACCATTTGCGCATCTACCCATGCATCTGTTCTACCCGTCCACCTGTTAGTAATCGATTGGCGACAACTTTCTCGATTTCTTCGTGTACGAGCCGTCGTTGTCGTCGCCGTTCTGCTGGACAATGTAGCTATTCCACGTTTCCGCGCCCACCACAATTTGGCTAAGGAATGCTTCGCCTTTGCTGTTGAATTGCATATGAACACCACGTTCCTGGTGATTTCGTGAGGTCTTGGGCTTATTGGTAACGATATTAAACAAAGTGGTCCGCGACACCTCCGGAAACTGTGTGGCGAGCTCGTTCATCGTCAGCCCATGGTCCTCATGAAGCTACGCTTGCACGCGTCCAGTTAGATCGTCGGTGACTACACTCGGACGGCTTGGGAATATGGCCAAGTCTATTAATTAATGGGAATTTATTGCTTGACATTAGCCAAAAAGAGGTTATGTTTGAATTTTTGCTCATTTCTGCGACCATTCACGATCCGGAAAGCTACCTATAGGTTTTCATAGTTTAGTTCACAACTACATATTTGCACATCTCCATCTGTTAGCAATCGGTTTGCAGTGTCGTGCCCCGCTGTCTCAGCCTTGATATGGTATGCAGAATTCATTCCCGTGCGCATTCGTTCGGCAAACAATCGTTGCTTGGCAACGGACGACGACACATGCGCAGTAGACTGCATTCGGGCGGTATTGCAGAGCCATTTGTCGTGAAAAGTATTGGTTTTTTCGCTATAACTTTCGAACCATGAGTTTCCTTGAATTTCCCTTTGCGCTAGTGGTGTCCCAGAAGTACACGAAGCATCCTCGATATTTCATTTTATCGAATTGTTTGTATTTTCGGAGTAAATCGAAAACACACACACATATAAAGATAATGAATGTGTGCTGTCCGTCTGTGTGTATGTATAGAATCTCCTCCTAAAATACAAATAATTCGATCGAAATGAAATATTGGGCATGTTACGTGTACTTCTGGGACAATGTGGAAAGAAAGACAATTAGAAAAACCTCATGGGTCGAAAGTTATAGAGAAAAAACCAAAACTTTTCACGACAAACGGCACTGCAATACTGATCGACGTCGGTCTTTTACGCATGCGTCTCCGTCCGATTGCTAACAGGTGGACGGGTAGAATAAACGGACGGGTAGATGTGCAAATAGTAGTAAAACCCATGGATACTCCACTAGTATTACATAACATTACATAATTACGTAAAAACAATAAGCAACTAAAAGAGAAATCTTTATCAATGGCATGTAATTTGGCGAAAATATTCCTGGCAACGATTTTTGATTTGTAAGCAAGGAAATTGGAGATGTGGACGAGGATAAAGATGAGAAATGCAAACAATTTTAATAACGAACGCGATACTGTGGTATCTGCCGTTATTTTGCGGAATTCGGCGCGCATTTTGGAACAGAGCCATCAAATGTGTCATGAAGACTGACGAAACTAATTGTTTTCAATTATGAATTGCTTCTTCTCCTGGAATTCGCAATGAGGCACTGCAAAGTCCACATTTAATTTGCCACCGCAGTGTGCTAAATATGCTTTAGGCTTTGTTTGCACTGCCCGGAAATTTAATTGGCTCAATTCCAAGAAGGCCGAATGAAAAGCATTAAATTTTCAATTTCACTTACGATTTGATTCGATGCAAAATGAGTACAAGCCAATTCTCTCGAGCGGGCAGCTTCAGCCACTTCCGGGCTTCGCAATTTGAAGAGCGCCGATGCGATTAATCCCGCAATACGACTATTGTTTTGGACCAGACTCATATCTGATAGCAATGATTAGGAATATGCATTGAAAGTCGGTAGAAATAAATGCAGGTTCAGTCCCTCGTTCTCAACACTAGTCGTAACTAGAGCCCGGCAAATATGCAGCATATAAAGGCGAAATATACGCATTTATATGCGGAATACAACAAGATGTATAAGAAATGAGCAAAATATGCAGTGAATATGAATATACAGAAAACTCAAGAAATATATACACTAGAAACACCTTATTCACTGCGGTAACGTACCAAAAAGTTGCCGCGAAGTCGGAAACCGTGAACAAGGAGTGGCATTATGCACAATTATAAATGGAATACGTTCTAAGTTTCAAAAAATAGATATTCCGCGTAGTAAACAATTTGACAGTGATTTGTAACAATATATCACATTCAGTAGCGTAGTAGAAGGCGGCAAAATGTTGATAATTGCTATGATGGGTATTTCCCGCGCTTGTCCTTCATTTGGGTAACTTCATAGATTTGGTGCATGGCAATAACGTATTTATGGGGCGGCAAACCATTGAAACGATTGAAAAAATTGGGTAATTTTCGCTTGTTTAGCAGATTTAACAAGATTCCAATTTCATAATCAATTTCATAATAGACTTTCAACATTTTTCCATTAGAAACATGTCAACAGTAAATAGAGTTCAGTTCAATATACGATTCCGTACGATATAGACCTGTGGTTCCCAAGATTTGTTAGCTTACCGACCCATTTTCAGGAAAAAATTACTTACCGCCCCCTGCAGTAGCGGCATTTTCATAAATTATTTGGTATTGCTATTCGATTTCTAATTTGCGTCTTAGAAGTGCCCGAAATGTGTTATTTGCAAATATTTGCCGCCCCGGGCGGCACATGTTCAAGGTAGGTCACTGGTCCCCCGACCTATTCATTCCCACTTAAACAAGGGATGGCCAACCCAAATGAACTAGTGGGCTACATTGAAAATACATCATTAATTTGTGGGACAAGTACGGGGAATACCCGTGGGTTCACCACCACCGCCAGACTCTGGAATTCCCCAGGCTAGTCCATTGTCCCATTTGCAGATGTTTTAGTCATAGACACCCCGACATATCCCGGACGGCGAGTGGCATGTAATGTCAACAGATAAACTCGGGAAAACCCCTGGTCATTTACCGCCTTCCTAAATCGTTGCAGCGACCACTTTGGGAACGAGTGATATAGACGTATCCCTCATTACTTCACTTGTTATTTCTTGTAATTTGTAAGAGGAACAGGTATTCCCCGTACCTGTTCCTCTTACAACAGCACCGGCTTGCGAAGAATGGCCGGAAAACGTGTACAAAATGCGAAATTTGTACAAGTATGCATTTTGCATAAAAGCCAAGCTCTAGTAAAAGCGTCGATTTCCTCGAAGGATACTTGATTGCAACGATTTGCCCTTAGTGGCGGATGCCACGTGATCCAATAGAAACGGGGTGATCTCTTTGCCCTTGATGCGTCTCTCGTCAGCCATCCGAAGCGCTTCCTGGATGACGTCTTCCATGCGCAATGAGTCCAGAGCGAAGTCCTCTGGGACGGGTACGGCGAATAGCATTCCGGACTTCAATCCCAAGTCATGTGCGGCTTTAATAACGCGGGCTGCTTCCATGGGCGATGTGACATTGTAGGGTGATTTGTGGCCGGAGCAGCGCGTATAGAACGCGGGAAAGTTTTTATTCTCGCCGAACGTGGCGACATAGACACCCTCCGTTTCCTGGACATGAGATAAACATCCCATTTATAACATACCCTTGTGTTATGCTGTTACCATTGTTATGCACCAAGTACTCTAGCGTCCGGCCGATGTCTAAGATTGATTTGATGCCGCTGGAAACAACAGCAATTGGCGTCTGGCCCATTTCAACTAAATCTGCAGACACGTCCATCGTCGACTCCCCGGAGTGGTGAACGCCGCCGATGCCGCCGGTTGCCATCACATCGATACCGGATAAATGCGCGGCCAGAAGCGTCCCGGATACGGTGGTACCGCCATAAAGTTTGCTGCCTATCACGTGAGCGAAATCCCGACGAGATGTTTTAACGACTTTTCCCTTCATTTGCCCGATCTGCGCAATGTCTTCGCGTGTGAGCCCGATTTTCAAACGGCCCTGCATTATCCCGATTGTTGCAGGTACAGCACCCTGAAACCATTTCCGGTTTTGAAGAAGAAAATGAAGAAATTGCTTTCGTTTGAATTCAACTCACCGCATTCGTAATTTGCTGCTCGCATTCAAGCGCACACGCAATATTTTGCGGAAAAGGCATGCCATGAGTGATAATAGTTGATTCTAAAGCAACAACTGGCAAATTATGCTCCAAAGCATACCGAATTGGTTCGCTGTAAATTATTTGCGAATTTGCATCGCTGATTGCGCGTTGGAATCGGTGTCGAATTAACGCCGCTTTACTAAGTTTCGTCAATGCGAACATATTGATTGGCACTTTATCAACTTAATAAGCGATTATGTGTGGTGAAAGTTGTTTGATAAGATTATGGCGTATATTTTCGAGAACGCGCTCATGTAACGCACTGAAATAAAATGAACGGAGCGCAGATTCTAAAGCCACTCTCGCATAAAAGTGAAACGAAACGGCAAATTTCCAGTCTTGCGAAATATGTTCAAGTTTTTTTATTTTCCGGTTCCTCACTTCCGATCGGAACTGAACCTCAAACACTCAAAATTGCATTCGCACGCCATCTGTGTGCTTCACTCGAACCAATGCTAGCATTGTGATTGTTGGAACTTGCCAACCATTATAGTTTAGTCGCATTTTCTAATCGAAGCATACAAATTACGGTATACGTAACTTAGGAAACTCTGTGATCATGGGTGTGCCGAAGTTTTTTAGGTATATCAGTGAAAGATATCCTTGTTTGAGTGAACTGGTCAAGGAATACCAGGTATAACCTCAAACATGCTACCAATGCATTTGTTTTCCGTTTGGCTGGATGAAGAGTTGATTAACAAGAACATGCCATGCTTTTCAGATTCCCGAGTTCGACAATTTGTACCTGGACATGAATGGCATCATTCATATGTGTTCGCATCCTGATGATCACGACCCTTCTGTTCGCATCAGCGAAGAGAAGATCTTTAAAGACATCTTCCATTACATTGAAGTGCTATTCCGTCTGATAAAGCCGCAGAAATTGTTCTTCATGGCAATCGACGGCGTTGCTCCGCGTGCTAAGATGAATCAGCAAAGAAGTCGTCGTTTCAGGTCGGCCAAAGACGCCGAGAAGGCACTGACAAAGGCACGTGAAAAGGGACAAATTCTGCCCGACGAAGTGCCATTTGACTCAAACTGTATTACGCCGGGAACCCAGTTCATGGCTCGCCTGCATGAGCAGCTAAAGTACTTTATTGTTGATAAAATAACGAAGAATGCCCTCTGGCAGCAATGCAACGTGATTTTCTCCGGACACGAGGTGAGATGGCATTTTTATTGCAACAGGAAAGGTGTGCCCGAGAACTTCTCCTGCTTCATTGTGATATCTTTGGTTATTCGCAAGTGGTGCTTGACAAAGTCGGGACTGCCCAGGGAATGGAAGAAGCGTTGGTCATTTCGATCAATTTTCACAAGCGGCTCGTTAAACCAGCCGTATTCTTGATTGCTCGTCGTTGGCCAGTCGTACTTGTCCTTGGGAACGCCGCAATGGTGCAGATTGATTTCCTCCAAACTCACAACGCCCCCATCTTTGGTCTCGCCAACCACGGAATCATGTCTCGCATAGAATTTTCGTGTCAACGGCTTCAGATTGTAGTTGCATCGATATTGTTCATATGGAACAAGAACTTCGCGTTTGCAAGCTTCTCGAAGTAGATTTGCTTGTTTTGCGTTCATCTTCCCTTGCCTTAGACCGCTGCATTTCCGTCAAACATGTCACTTTTTAAAACAAAACGCAATTTCAAGTCATCTAGATCAGTGTTTCTTAAACTTTTTTCCATGGCGACCCCATTTGAGATCCACGATTACTTCGCGACCCCATTTAATATCCAC
>JAOEHK010000010.1:331616-341959 GCA_025447835.1 Labidoglobus nevermanni
AACGCCTGCGCGCTTATCGCATCATGCGCATTCTTCGCAAACACGTGACACGCCCGAAATCCGCCATCATCATCATCGCGGTGATAAGGTACGCTGGGCAGGGCGAGGCGCAGCGGCATCCGGATCATAGATCACCGATCACATGGTGGCCGGGTGACGTCAGCGCCGACGGCGAAAAGAGGCCAACGAGGAAGCGGGGATTGCGCAATCGCGACGCGTTCGATGGGTTGCCTACGGCTGGCCAACCAGATGTTTCGATTGCGGCGTGTCGCTGCTTTTCTTTGATCGGATCAATACGAATGCAGATGCGCATTGCTGGCGTGACCTTCGGCTGACATTGGCGTACCTTCGAGAGCGCACTTGTTTACCGCCTGCCAGCCAGTCGCGCATTGTTTTGTTTGCGTTTCGCGGTGCACGCTTTTTGTTGCTGCATTGTGAAACGATGTTGTTTGTTTGGCGCGCTCGCGGCTGCCACCTTCGCTCGCTGATTGAGCAGCAAGCAGGAGGCATGACAATGATGATGATGATGATGATGATGATGATGAGGACGTCGATCGATCTTCGGCGCACGCGGAGACAGAACGAGCGCGCCCCGCCAGCAAGCAGTTCAGCAGGCAATCAATAGCGATAAAGATTTGGCTGGCAGCGAGGCGAGATCAAGACCTTCGGGACCGGAAGCTCGCTGCACACAGTACAGTCGCGTCTTGTAATTGGAGCATGCGCGATGGCTGCGCAATAATGTGCAATGTGGGCGACAATTCCCGATGACGCGGCGATTTCGCGCGAAGAGGCGATGCGAGGCAATGCGATCGCCGCGTCCCGTGACCTGTCGCTGCCAGAGCGGCCGCCGAATGCGTCATCAGAAGAAGCGATCAATAATGTCGGCGATTCTTCGGCCGCCGCATCATCATCGTCCTCGTGCCCATTGCCTGCCTGCCGCTGCAGCCGACGCAGGCCATGTTTGCCCGCGCTGCGCTTTCGACACGCCGCGCGATACCGCCGACGACAAACAAACTGATAAGCGTTATCAGCAGCTGCAAGCTGCCGATGGCCGCGCCAGCGCTCCAATTGGAGCGGCGAAGAACGCAATTGCCGATAGAGGCGACGACGCCAATGATGATGATGATGATGATGATAGCGACAGCGCGGCGTGTGGAATGAAGCGCGCTCTGCTGCGTATGGCGAAGGTCAAAGTGTCAGTCGGCAGGCGGACAGAGAGCGACGAGCGAATGAGCGAGCAGGCGCGATGATTGCGCTGACTCAAGGAAAGAACGGATATCAGCGTCGCGACGAGATGGATGGATGGATGGACAGCAGCCGATGCGAATTTAGGTCGCCATCGACGAGGATTGCATTATTCATTGAGCGCCTCTTTGCGCAGCGAATGCGCGGCGAGCACGTGGTGCTGTGACGTCAGGCGGTCGCGGTGTATTTATGTTGGCGTGCACGAACGACGGGTCCGCTGAAGGCGCGATTTGGCAGCACAGGACACACACACGAATGAACGCTATATGTGTGTGTCAATCAAACGCGTCGCTGATGGCGGATGGCGAAGGAAATGCGGAGAAATGGCGACTTACCGATGCAGGAGGAGCACTCTCGCTGCTGATGGTCCTGCGATGCGGACGGACGACGGCAATCCTGCCTCCTCTGGGCGCGAGCACTAAGTGTTGGATTCGCGCAGTGCTTGGCAACGTACTACGACGCCGACGACGAGTGCTTGGCGCGAGAGGCAGCCGGCCTGCTTGCTGCCTGCTGCGTGCCTGCTTACGTTGGCCTGCTGCTGCTGCTGCTGCTGCTGCTGCTGCACACGCACACGCCATCCACTTCTCGAGTGCGCCTAGCTGCATCGCCGCGGATGGCACCACACCGACCGACGTCTCTCTGCTTGCGCTCGCTCGCGTCTCTCTTCCGCGGCGCCCCCGCTCGGTGTCATTGCGTCATCCGGCGTGTTGCTGGACGATCGCGAAGACGTCGCTGCGGCGGCGGCGCCACATTGCTGCAGCTGGCAGCATCATGTCCGTGCTCTTGCAGCGCATCAAAATGGCGTCGCGCTGCAACGCGAATGCCGCGTGTCATCAGGACGGATGACGCGCACGTGTTGTTATGCACCAGCTCAAGGTCACACCGTGTTACCGCAGGATGGCAAAGAGATTGCGTAATCGGTAACCGGCATAAGTAGCGCATGCGTATCGAATTTCGAGAAGCGCAGACTCTCAATCTGCGCTGCCAATGTTAGCAATCATTGGAATATTCATGAAGTACGTGGAAATTTGTATGATTTCAATCCGCATCGTGTTCCATTGTACTTCTATGTCTTTACATGCGGTTTATAGATAGTGTAGCGAAGAGATCTCGTTAAATAAATAAATTGAGATAAATTAAGCAAACACGCGAGGCGCAAGTCTGCGCTCGCGATTGCGTATCTGTGTTACCAGGAGAACATGAACGGGTCGCTGGTGATCAACGCGGAGAGGGAATCCACTGGCAAACAACATCTTTGCAAGAGTCCAGCACGCAATACCTCAGCCAGACCATGACCATTGAATGAGTAACAAGATTTGATTAATTGAAGACAGTTAAATTAGGGCATTGTTGGATAATTCTTTGAATGGACGAGCACACCGAGAAATTGATAATTGATAAGGCAATCTTGATCAATCATGGTAATCCGTGAGCGTGGAAGATATTCCCGAGATTAGAGGAAAACAGGATGTTGCGTAAGCTTACTAGTTGTACAATAATACGAAGCAATTTGGGAAAAGAGGAAAATTGTAGTATTGAGCTATGCGCATTGAAATTCGAGGCGACAACTCGCAATATTTATGATTGCTGTCGATAATGCTAATTGATGATGATTGATTTATGAATATAATAATAGAAATGCATGCTTTGAGATTTGTAACCCACTACTGGCGACATCTGTGAGACATGGTGCGAACAACGTTAGTTCTTACATATTCTTCTTACACTTTTGTAGGTAACTATAGACCATTCTAGTTAACTACTTTTCTAATATTCGCGAGCAAAGAACCGCAGCTTTTTCTCCAAATTAATCGTAATTTTAAAAATGGTCTAGGTCTTTTGATACACCGCAAGATATCTAATATGGCCTTCAGCTTGCGAATACTGTTTATCGATAGTTGATGGAAGTGGCATTTAATAGTTTAAACTCCATAACGAAAAACAAACGAATTTGCAGAAGTCGAGTTTAAAAGGCTTTGTAGTTGCTCTTGCAACGCGTTTCGACAACACAGTGTCTTCATTAGGCAGATGATAACTATAGTATATAGTGAAAGATGTATTAGTTGTCTTTTATGCTGAAATTAGTAATTGTCGGACTTCTTTTATGGCACTTGACTTGCCACGAGGGTAGAAGACAATTTGACGGCCACATAAATGCTGGCAAGGCCGAACACGATGGGTTTTGCTTTAACAACTGACTCCTCCTTGAATGTTCAACTTCTCGACTAGTAAACTTTCAAATCTAGTACATCTTTATTACTCAGAGAAAATGTAACATACAGGTTGAATTGCTGTGTGAGCATCATAGAAAATTCATAAATAGTGGAAGATCAGAAAGCGAAGATATCGAAGACCGATAGTATAAATGAATGAAAATATTCGTTTTTCACATTTGCGTTAGCAATCGAACAATGCCAATGCGCTCAACCATGACGAATCATAAATGCAATCAACACTATCACAGAATGGTAGAGGCGCATGCGACAAGGCAGGTTCGCATGCGGATATAGGAAATAAGAGGATTCGGTTAGTGGTAGCAGCAAACTGTTAGTCGGACTGCGTGTAAATATTTGAATGATTGTGCTTACCAGTCCGACCGTCAGTACTGCGAAACTCGGGTGGTACAACTTACGACTAGATACGTATATGCGATAGAAATTGATTGGTCCACGTTTCTACCACAATTCTAGCGTGCAACTTTAGGGTTGAGAGAGAGAATGCCGTCGAACGCAATCCGAACGAGTTGCGGATGAACGATTAAAACCGTTAACACGTATACGATTTAGAATCATATCAACATTGCAGAAATCTTTGAAATGCAACACACATGAATGATACTTGGAAGTGCTTCAATAGGTTGCATATTGCTGCATTTGAAATTGCTTCATTTTTAGAATTCGGTTCGAGCTTTCATGTTTGCTTGGGTTTCAATAATGTGCCGGATGTGAGGGAGAACAGGACATTTGCTCATAGACCCAGAGATATTTGTAATGTAAAGAATCGGATGGTCCACGAGTCTAGTGACTTGGGTTCAATCCCAGTGGCCAGTAGTAAAAGGACACTACGATATCCGGCCCAAGTCTATTTGGGCCTAAATTTTGCGGGCAATCTGTCCTACAAGCAAATGTCCTGTGGGAATATATCCGGCCAGCCGGAAGAATAACGGATTTGTAGAAGACAGAGATGGGATTAATTCGCGGTATGACTCAGCTCCTTGATGGCCTGCAGGATGCGCTTGATGTGACCGACTTTAGTAACGCCCAGCTCCTTTAGGTCGCATCGAGCCAGGTTTAGCAGCTCTCGGCCGCGAACATCGTTGCAAACGAAGCTGTCGATGTATTCGGAAAGCTGCAAGGTTTCTAGCCAGGTGCCGACTTCGTGAGTGCCCCAGGACGCCACGTCTCGCAATCGTGCGCTCTGGAGCTGCGACAATGGCGGCAGATGGGCCGCGGATGCTTTGCGCAATCGCGTCCAGAACAAGCCGCTACGCCGCTTAGGCTCATCGAGCTCCTGCACTGCTTGCAGAAACACCATGTGTCCCGACGATGTGGACTGCGTCACGCATTTCCGAAACTCCAAATCCATGCTGGCTAGGCTTGCGCTCAGATTGCCCTCCAAGTCCTCGCGTAGCCTCATCTTATCACTGCGTTCGCGCAGCAAGCTGCAGCATTCTTCGTGAAGGGTTCTGGTGGCATTCACCAACTTGGTCAGCTGCGGGCGTAGAAGTGGGCCCGCGAGGATTTTGCCCCCGGGATGAATGCACTCCAAGCATTCTTCGGCTGCAATTGCCAGGCTGTATAGGTCCACGTCCAGTTTATTGCTGATTGTCAGGATCTTGATCCATTTAACCATGCCGGTGGCGCATTCGATAAAGCGTAATAGGAGGAGATGCTCATCGTCAGTGAAGTGGCTTGGCGAGTCCGGGCAAACTGTCGAGAAGGTCACCGTTGGCTGGCGGGCCGAAGCTGGATCCGTGCTCTGGCTGCTTGTTGATCCACTGAAAGAGTGCTGCCGCAATTTGCCCATTATGTTGGCATGCCTTTCGTGCTCTGCAAAGCTCGGCCGAGCAAAGCTGAATCTAGAAGACTTGTCATGCGGTACGGAAGCGCGGTGCTTGGTGGCACCCTGTGCAGCAATGCTCTGCCGCTTCTCCTCCCAGGTGCGAAGGGAGTTCTCCAGCGACCGATTTCGGGCGAGCATTTGCATGCGATTCTTATGCAAAATCCGAATGATGCCTGGTGGTTGAATCCACGCCTCGCCATCCACCTGAATCGGCACCCCTTCGTCGCCCAGAATATTGATCTGCACGCTTTGGCATTGTGCAATTCGATGCTGCTGCAGATTGATGAGTCGCGATGCCGCCATTTGCACTGAGCCGAACACAGCGACCACTTCGAGGATTTTATCGTCGAACGACGGCGCCAGGAACAAATCGTCTTCTTTCGATCCGCCCCAGAAGTTGATTCCGCCCATAAAGCTAAGGCAAAATGCAGCAGTTCCAAATGCTGAACGCAACTGGCTAATGTCTCTACCTTGGGATATTTAAAATGACGATTCCTTGTAAATGCGGCAGCGGAATTCGTTGTCCATCGCATTCTAATTGCACACGTTGCTCCAAGTTCTTGTAGCGTTTCTGCAAAAGCTGTTTACTGCCCAACACACCGTACCACATATAATTTTTCGCCCTGGAACGGCACTTTTCCGGATGTTCCTCGCGTTTGTGATGGAAATCCAATGAAATCTTGGCGTCGATTCCAATTCCGAAATAGTTATTCATTACGCAGCGTTCAAAGAAGCCCTCCATTAGCGTCTCATCGGGATCAATTAAAGGGCTCACCGCTGCACAGAGCGTGTCCGCATTTGCAAGAAGGCACTTTCCGATGAAACCCGTTCCGGTGCTAACATCTAAGCGATATCCGATCATTTAA
Source organism: Labidoglobus nevermanni (assembly GCA_025447835.1). Lineage (NCBI taxonomy): Eukaryota > Metazoa > Arthropoda > Insecta > Coleoptera > Staphylinidae > Labidoglobus > Labidoglobus nevermanni. The sequence continues at coordinate 337,790 of JAOEHK010000010.1, forward strand.
ATCAAACGCATTGAAACTAGACAAGGCCCAGGACTTCGCGCATTACATCTTAAAGTATGGGCGAATGCGAATACGGTGCAGAATCTGCATTTATGGTGTTTCATATAGCCATGTTAATCTCCTACATCTATAAATGAATGTATGTATGTATGTCTGTCTGTATGTCCTTTATGTATGCCTCCAATACAATGAATCTGATCGAAATAAAACATAGGGAATGTTCCGTGTATTACTGGGATGGTCACTAAGGAAAAACAATATGGAGAAACATCATGGCTGCTACGTTAAAACGAAATAACCTTCATTTTCCATTACAAATGAAATGGGCTGAGTGTGTGTCGGATTCCCAAATCTTTTGGGTTTGATAAGGTCGAAATAATGATAACAAATCACCAGTGGCGTAGCATGGTTGTCTGCCACCCGGGGCACCCCCTAGATAAGTTAGTGCCATGTAAAATTTGCACCAATTCTAAAAAATCATCTCTATTACTACTTGTCATATTTGGAAGTATTTACGCCTAAGTGACGGACAAGCACGGGGTATACCCATCTTCGAGTGGTAGGACCCCGGGATCTGTCACGTTCCACCTATGAACTGTATCTTGCCAATTATAAATATATTGCCGCCTTCTAAATCTGCCGCCCAGTGTGAACCGCACCCCCCACGCTACCCTATTACCAATAACTATAGATAGAGTTGAAATGTGAGAAATAGCGAATTGTGCGGAAGTCGAGGGCCTCTTTACAAGCGAATACCTACTGGGCCAAGTTGGTAAGCGTACTAGAGGATTAATAATTGGCAATTTGCGATTGTTTTTTCCCTTATCGTCCCGCTCTTTCTCCTTATCCTTCCTGTCCTTTTTATCCGGCATGTCGTGCGTGAGGCTCGCAGCAGCTGCCGTGGTCAACGCAGCCGCCTCGTTGGGATTCAACATGCTGCAACAAGAAATGCGGCGAGTTGCAGCTGGAGAGCGCAACAGGAAGTGCTCGTTGTCGATTCGAAGCAGATTGCAGGTGGAACTGCTGTTGCTCGCATCGCTATTGACTCCGACGTCGGCATTCGAAAGTAGCTTCTTCAAATCGAAGCTGGGCTCCAACGTAATGGCGATATCGTCCAGAGCGTGCTTTGTATGCTCGGGTGAAGGTGGCTCCACAACGACGCACACCTGAGGAACGACATCTTGGCCGAGTTCCGCCGATTGCCGATTGCAATTGATTTTCGACTTGTCGCTCTTCATCATTGCGATTGAATTGCGTTTGAAGGAGCGACGAGCAATGTCGCTGCCTTCAACAAAGTGCGCCAAACTGCAGTAGCGCTCATTGGTCTCATCCGATGCCATGAACACGGGATTCTCAAACCCGAATTGCGTGCTTTCTTTGCCTGGCGCTTTAATTCGTTTGCCAATTCGTTGTTCCAGATCGTAGGTGTCTGCAGTCGCATCGAGTCCATCAAACTCGAAGCCATATTCATTTCCTGTTAGCGAAACGCGCCCGTTTAACATTTGCTCGCTTTCGTACAAAAAACCGTGTCGGGATACAAAATCCCACGTGGAGAAAATTACATATGGACAAAATCACACATGGACAAAATTACACGGAACAAAATCACACAGGGAGAAAATCACACGGTGCAAAATCACACAGGACAAAATCACACATGGACAAAATCACACGTGCCACAATTACAGAGGACAAAATCACATAGGACAAAATCACACGTGCCACAATCACACAGGACAAAATCACACATGGATAAAATCACACATGTCACAATCACACAGGACAAAATCACATGTGCCACAATCACACAAGACAAAATCACACATGGACAAAATTACACTGAACAAGATCACACATGACAAAATCACACATGGACAAAATCACACATGGATAAATCGCACGTGCCACAATCACACGGGACAAAATCACACATGGAGAAAATCATACGTGCCACAATCACACAGGACAAAATGACATATTGACAAAATAACACAGGACAAAATCACACATGGAGAAAATCACACGTGTTAAAATCACACAGCACAAAATCACACGTACAAAATCACACGTGCAAAATGACAAGCTTTCCTATATTTTGTATTAGAAACAAGGGAAAAACACTTGTGCCTGCGAAATGTCATTAAGAACACAAAATGCCGACTAATAATAGTGATTAAATATATGCAACAAGCATTCAAACCACAAAATGTTTTCGAAAATAAAGGAAAGACCTCATTCGTTTTACATAGAATGTATTGTTATAAACAGATAAGATAGATAAAATACATAAAATTCATAATTAGATACATAATTCTTCAAATGCAAACGGACTGTGTGATTTTGTCGTGTAACCACAAGAAACTCACCTAGGATGGAGCTGAGATCGTCCATTAGGGATTCTCCTTGCAACGTGTCGGTTTCGGGCGAATCGATGTGGCCGATGTGGCCGTTGAGGTCTTCCCCGTCAGCGCCTTTGAACGGGCAGAACGATTGCAAACTATTGAAGTCGTTTGAATAGTCTGGCGCAAATAGATTGCAATCTGCGTCTTCAGCGTAATGGCTGAAGACCTCTTCGGCGGCACCTAATGCTAAACTTGCGCATGCATCGCTAAGCAATTCGCTGGTTAATGTTTGCATTGCTATGCTTGAACTAAGTCGAATACAATCGCATTAGGCTCGAGCAATGAGGAGTGGAGACACTTACTTCTGCTGCGTTTGGCTCGTCCGGCGACTGTCCGCAAAGTCCGGCGGAGCTGGCAAATCCAGCAAATCGGATACGTCTAAAGTGGAATCCCTTCGAATATCCGGCAGGGGCGACAGGTTGACAAGCCGGGCAGTGTTGGTACTGGTTTGACTAAGTGGGCTAGCGCACGAACTGCGATCGGACAGATTGCTCAGCGTCATATTCGCATCATTGCCGTCCGGCTTCTTCAGCATCTCCAGCTGCGAGCGATTGTGTTCTTTGGCCGCAGTTTCCGTATGCGCAACAAGACATTGGATTGCGCGCTTCAGACTATCCGTCCTCGAAATCAGCGCGCACTTCTCCTTCTCGACAAAGCGGGACGTTCGCCGATGCTTCCGGAAGTTAATGTTGCTCAGATCCTTCTCGGACTTCTCGGAGCGCTTCTCGAATGAGAGCTCGCTTTCGGTGTCCTCCTTCACCTTCGGCGCCTCCTCCTCCTCCTCCTCCTCGTCGGCGTGGAAAGCAACGGTCGCTGCTGGACTAAATATGGATCCTGCCGTGTCCGCTTGTTCGCTGGTCAATGCTTGCAGAAGCATGTCCAGCTTCACCTGCAACACCTCGCATTTCTTCGGCAGCTGCTCGTCGAAGGACGTGAGGGAACTGTCCGCCACCTGAGCGATCAGATCCTTGACGGTATCGCACAGCCGCTTCACCGACGAGAAGATAACGGTGGTCTCGTCCGACTGCAGGATGTTGTGCAATTGCTGGAGGAGCGTCTCCTCGTATTGCGCAATCTGCGAGTGAAGGACGCCGTCTGCTTGGCCTGGGGTAAGGGAAAGCCTTGGCATTGCCATTGTGCGCTCAAAGCACATCACACTCCAGCGATCTAATATCTTCGTGCTGGCTTTCTCGTACTTTTCGAGGAGGTGCGGCAAGTTCGCCTCGTCATCGCAGGATGAGCCCCAGCCTAACACGCGCGCTAAATCGTTTCCGGTGCCCAGAGGAAGCACAGCGATTTGACATTGTTTCTGCAGGCGTGTTGATGCCGTTAGTTTTCCAAAGTTGCTTTAAAGCGCAACAACTTACGTGCAAGTCAAGTTTGTCCACCTCAGACAAGACCCAACCCACGGACCCGTCGCCGCTACAGACGAGAATGCGAAACGGGTCGAAATGCCGGAATAAGCGGAGACCAAGACGGGGGCCTGTTAGGATAAGATCAAATACCTGTGCGGGATTTAAGAGCTGTTTGAAGCGCCTCAAAAATTTCACGCCTTGATTGTCTCCTGCATGAAAGCAATGCATAAATTAATATCTAAATTAGTAAAATCCACGCCAGCAAGTACAGGAAGCCATCGACTTTCATACATAATTGCTTCCTGAGGTGTGTGTAAGTGTCGAAATGTTGTAAACCATGGGTTCCCAAACTATTGAGCTCTGCGCCCCCCTTTGTCGTGTTTCAAAACTCTCACGCCCCCCCTAGGGCAATA
>JAOEHK010000010.1:342059-352914 GCA_025447835.1 Labidoglobus nevermanni
GATTTAGCGAATAACCCCGATATAACGAATTTTTCACGTCGATCCCTTGAAATTCGTTATATCGGGGTTTTACTGTAATTGTATGCTGACGCATTAGCAGGCGGGAAATTGGTGTGAACGTGCGACCACAGCATCCGCACATCTCTCGCCTGCGAGACAAAGCTTTGACACGGCCTTCTGCAAGGAATTAATGAACGCATTTTTCACGCGCATTCTCGCGCCAATTTTAATCCGTTCGCTAATTAATCACCACAACAACGCGCATTGTTCTCACGCAAATTTCCCGCGCGCCGATCATAAATCCTTGGACAATGTCCATTGCTCCTCCAATCCGTCTCGCAGGACAATCGTCGGCCTCCTCGCATTTTTTGTTTGCGTACATCATAATATTACGATTATCCTTGCTGCGCATTTGTCCTGCACGTCAGCGGCGACATCTGCCGTCCGCCTGACTGATTAATGATGACAATGATGATGATGATGATGATGATGATATCAGCATCACGAAATGCCTGAAATCCATGCTCATCCGAGGCCCGTCTTTCGCAGCCGAAATGTCGCATCTTTTGTGACGAGCCGTAAACATCTACGCTGGTCATAAGCTTAATTAAAAGCGAAATTAAAATTCATACGTAGCGGACGCGTCACGTCCTCATCGCAATAACATAAAATGAAATTAATACCTCGGACATTACGATGTGTGTGCTGCTGCTGCTGCCATCTGCACGCCATTGAGGTAGATTCTCATTAATATCTCGACGTATAAAATATTTTTTTCAAATTTTATCCGCATTTAACTAGGTTGGCGCACCATTACGCGACTGTCGCAGCGGCAGGAACTATTTTTCATCTGTCGTCGGTCGCCCCGATTGCCAGCGCCGCATCCGGGTAAACCGGAACTAATGCTAACCGACATTAACTGCTCTGCGGTCGGCCTAATTGTAAATTATGAATAACTATTGCACAAAATGCGCAAAAATGCCTGCGCTAATCACGATCCAAGTGAACTCTAGTGATTAGGAATCTGGTAGAGATATGAAACTGTTTGTTTGTGGGCGCACTAATTAGGCAAATTAGACACATTCGGCTGTTGGACGTGGCCTCTCAATATTCATTACGAGTTCGAATGCGGGGTGAGGGATGGTGCCTCATGAGGGCGGCGCCGTTTTCCGAATCGGTAATGGATTGGAGTGGCGCTCAGACGGCAACAACTAATTTACCTAATTGAGGAATGATGAGTAATGACGATGAAGTGGGATGAATCATTGCCAGTTTTGAAATGAAAATCCTGTACGGCGCCATCCCAGAGGCCCGTTCGCCTAGTTGAAGGGCTGCCACATCACATCACATACCACCTATCGGCTCACTCATTTTCATTACGACCAAATCAGTCATATACTCTTATTATCTCCCTTATTCGTGTCCATCCCCCTCCAGTCATCGTAAATGTTGATCTAGTTGTTATCGATGACTTGCTCTAATTTACACTCCATCGCTATAATTTTCATTTGCAAAACGCTCCCCGCCCAAGGGATGTGTTCGTAATATCGAAATAAACATGCAAATTGAATTGCACCACCGCTGGAAAAATATCAACGTTTTTTTGAATGCCAGCAAGTGGCTAATGGCTGGCCAGGGTTATACCCGAAATTAGAATGAATTACCGGCAGGGCGAACTCGTTTTATTCGTTTCACGCTCTCGCCCCTCACAGAGGGTTGATCTCTAATCAAGACTTACCATTCGTCAGCCAGTTGCGACGTAAGCCCACGTGAACCAGACACGTGGGCACCTTCCTTGCCAGCGTGTGAACGTGTTCGATCTGATTGGCGAAGAGCTCGAGGTACTCTAAGGATCTGGGCAGATGTTTGCCCTGGACCTCTCTCAGCCAGTTGGCGCATAGAATGAGCACCTTGAGATTGCGGAACTTGGCGAGGCAATTGTCCAACGAGGTCAGCTGCAAGCAGACGCAGAAGACGCGAACCTCATGGGCGATGGGGAATTGTTGGCCCACTCGGGTCTCACCGGCGTATCGCACAACTGCAAAGCGTAGACGTTCGCATAGAGGAAGCCATAGTCGATGACTTCCTCCTCGCGCACGGCCTTCTCCAGCAGTCCTCGCATGTCTGCAATGAAGTCGTTGTCCTCATGGAACCGCTTCATCTCGTTGTCGTCGAAGGTGCGCATGTCGTAGTCTAGAATGCAGAGCTTGTTCTCATTGAGGAAGTAGTCCTGCACCACGTTGCGATTGAGCGAGTGCAGGAAGACGCCGAAGAGGCTGCGACGCAGTTTGGCGTCGGCGAGCAGCCGGAAGGGCGTCGGCTGCGTCCGGAAGAAGTCCTTCGCCGGCTTGAGCCGTTGGCGCATGAGCCGCTCGTCCGGCGGCCATTCTAACGAGGCGAAGCGGGCATTGCGCACTTGCTGGATCTGCTCCGGACTGCTGACCTTCCGGTATCGGCCTTCCATTACGTGCAATTTCCGAATGCTGCGATTCGCTGTCGATCGAAACTGACGAATGTGCCAGAAATGACATTACTGGCAGCGTCAATTCTTTGCTGCAAATCGCTTCCGCCTTGATATACTGCGCGCTGATCCTGCTGATTCACCACCATTTGACGCATTTACCCTCGCTGCCATTTGCACATCGCTTTGTGTGCTAAAAAAGCGGGAAAGCAACGCCCGAACAAGATCAGATTGACGATAAAAGTGAATCGACTCCTGGCATGGCGCAGCGTCCGGATTACAGCGCCAAGAGGGCGGCAACCAACCGGCCAGCGGCGACTTGATGCTGCAGATTAGAATTAGAAGATTAGCGAATAAAAAACGGCCGGAGGCGGAATAAGAATGCTGCTCCTTGCGGCTTTACTGGTCATTACGAAACGCTTTCCTCAGCGAAAACCATTCGAATCGAGAGCTTTCCCAGCAAAGCCAAAAAACACGCTAAAGGAGGGAAAGTAAGCATAAGTATGCTATCGTGACGACAGCTACCCCTGTTGCAAGCATAAGATATTGAGGGCAATCTTCGAAATCAATCGAAAGAGTCCCATTTCGATTCGGCAGTCGCAGTCGATTCGAAAATAAAGTAATAGCTTAAACAATGTCATAGTGAAACTGTCACTCTGGCAATTGGAGTCAATTTGGCGCGCCAATTCGCAATGGCGGCGAATAAAACGCGAGGGGTGAATGATGGTCAGTCGGCATGTGCGAGTAATTGCCGAAAATCATAACTGCTAACTGCGAAACTAATGATTGGCCTTTAACCCTTTCACCGGCGGACAGCAATCAAATGGAAATATGCGATCGGGTTCGATGCAGCGCGCCGTTTTTCATTGCTGCCCTTCGCATGTCGATATCGCATGCAACGCGCTGCCATATTGCCAATTAAAAACGCCATGATATGCGGCCCAATTAAAATTTATTCGATATTTTAAAACGCGCCGATAACATGCACACGTCTCGCGCACGTTGCGATGCTATCAATCGCGATATCAGAAACGCGGCCGCGTCCGGGGGTGGCAGCACGCACGCCGTTCACGGTGGGAATCGTGAGTGTTTCACGACTATTAAATTATTGCGTCACATGCAAATGTCGCAATGGGAGCGATAGCCATCTCAGCGCCAGCTCGATTTCCATGACATATGACATGCTATAAAACTTGAAAAAATTACCCACCAACACTACCCCATCGACTGTCTGCACGCTCATTCTTTGCCCACTTCTACATATTGCGCAATACCGCATCAAATTGAGCAATAATCTACAACCTAATTCCCCCAATACTTTGGCATTTGAAATTGTACCAGCAAGTATAGGCAACCCACTTTTCGATCAGAACCGAACTTGAATCTGTATCCCATTTCTTGGAACCTTATAAGTTTAACGTTCACTCTGCGGTTGCGTTTTCTTTGTTCTCTTATTCAGACCTCAGGGATCATCAGCCACAATGACGGAAACAAGATTTATGCACGCAAATAAATGTTTGAGGCACCTCGCAACCAATCCCATCTCATAGCATTCTGTTAAACAATCGCATTGTTCAATATCTCAGCGGTGCACCGAAACTGACGCGTAGCAAATTCGACGTGTTTACGAACAGTAATCGTAAATTATTAGTTAGACTTGCAACCTTGTAGAACTTTCGCATTATTACGGCCCAAGTGTAAATTACATTCTGCTAATAACAGAGTTGCAAGCATCTCCAACATAATATGAAGCTCTAACTTTGCGTAATGCCCGAAATCGTCTTGAAAATATTCGATTTCCGATGGACCAGTATTTGCAGAAATATCTCGGAGATGGCGCAAGCCATATCCTTCTTGTTACGTCTCCTCTCCAGCCAGGATATCTCCCGCAGGATGGCGCAGCAAGTTGTAAACTTCGGCAGCACCATGAGATCCAGGACCCCGCCCGAAATGGGTTGAACTGGTCTACTACTTTAATTGCGTAACGGAATTTCAATGTAAAGTGCTCTTTTGTATTAATTAAATTGAATTTGATTAATTTTTAAGCCGTTTTACGGTTAGCGATTCAACGGGTTGGGTCCACCCTCTGACCCACGCGGGGGTGCACCCAGGCTCCCGATCGCAGCATCTCCCAGCATTGTTTTCGCTGCGTTTGCTCCGACTCATTGCACGCGGTTGAATGGCGCGCTGGGATGCAGCCGAAAGGGTTGCTGCCGCGACAAGGACCCTCTCTGTCCTTCCGCGCCGCGCTCCTGCTTGCGGCTTCCGACGTCGGCGGCACTGCATTCGCTCGCTGTATATATATTATTCGTTGTTCACCAACAGCAGCCATAAATCAATTCGTAATTAATTTCAATTTAAATCCACCAACCACGGGGTGGAAAATCCACTGCAAATAGTGGATTTACTGTCAAGGACAGAAACTTCATCTCATGTCGCGGATAATTTACGCCTTATTCCATGCCACATCGGCGAATTGACGAAATTTTCAGAATAACGGACGGATTTTAGCAAATCTTTCGATGGACGCCGTCTGGATGAGCGGGGGTGGCAGCGCTGCGGGCGGCGGCGTCGACGGGAACAAGTCGAACGTAATAAGGATGAAATGTGTTGTTGATGAGCTGTGAATTGTGAAATTATCACCGCTGATTCCGTCCTATAGATCGCTGGAACGCGTGCTGATCGCGCGTGCAGACTCGTTGAGGGTGGCTGGGTGGATGTTTTGCAACATTGCAGATGCCGTCCGCCGCGAAAATAAACGCAAAAGTAAAAGTTTCGCAAAGAATTCGAGGCGCGCACTTGATGGATGCCGCAGATGGATCATTTTTATCACTTCAGCGCAATTTGATTGCGCTTAATTGCGAAATAGTTGCGTTGGCGAAGAACGGCAACAATGGACATTAGCACAATCATCGCAATAGTTATAATTTCTATTTAACTTGCGTCTATTGTTTGTGCAAGACGCGGAGTGTGTAAGAGAGAATTACGAAAATTAAACGGCAACGCTGGAACGGATCGGCAACGTTGGCGGCGGCGGCGGCGTCGGGACGCTGCCTGTCTGTGTTTTGACTGGAAGCGCAATTACTGGAAAGTTAATTACGCGCAGTAAAACTAACTTTATTGCGCCATTGTCACGTATACCTCTCCGAATGGGGATGCTGGATGCCGTTCTACTTTTGTTTCTCCGCTGAAGAAATGGAGGTCGATTCGCAAGTTGATATTGCAACCGCATTGACAGCCCGTGAATTACGAGCCCCGTTCACCGGTTCGCAGGAAGCGGAATGAAAAGATGATGTATTTGCATTATTTGCTAATGAGTAATTGCAGCTCGCATGGCAAATGGGGGCGCGGCCACCCTCGCTGCGGGCCTCGCCGACCACAATAACACAGCTCATTTGAAATTAATTAAATCTGATTTGGTAAATTGACGCAATTTCGTTTGCATCGGCGGCGGATCGTGCACGTATCGCGAATTAATTTAAGTTTTGCAAGTAATTAACAATTAATCCGCGCATAAGCTAATTATTCATTTGTCAGTTGCGTAACATAGTTAATTAATTAATTTCGGCATGCTGCGTAAATATTTTAATCGAATCGGATTTGCGTCGCGTGACGCGGAAAATGACACGAAATTGAGACGCGCCGATATCGAAATGATGGTCTAATTGAAAATCTGATTCATCTGGCAGCGTGCGCCCCGATTGCCCTTCGTAAATTCGCCATTTTCTTCGGCGTAATGGCGAATTTACGACGCAAGTTTTGCGCGCGTCAAACGAGTGTTTCAAATCGCTTTCGTAAATTGTGCGCATTCCCTCCCACATTACTTGTGTCGCCCGTTTAATCCGCTTTATAGTTATTGCGTAAAGTTTTACGTAATTTATATAATAATGTTAGTCGGTCTTGAGCGCATCGCTGTTGGCGGCGGCGGCGACAAGCTCGCCATTTGCACAGCAGCAGCAGCGATATCTAGTGATAACAATTTTACAACAAATTTGTTGCAGTCGCATCGGGGAATGTCGTGAGTTGCAATGCAGCACGGCTAATCGCGCATTTACGCACTAATGAGGTGATAAAAATGTGACACGCTTTTATACCATTTGATTACGTCATTGTTCCACAACAACCATCGCTTTCATTTCATTTAATTCGCCGAATAAAAGCACAGCCTGCGATTTTCACTCGGTGTCTTGACCTCCATAGCCTTACTTGGTATGCCAAATCCAACCTCTATACTTACAATACGATTCACGGCGATTGCGTAATAGTTGTCAAACTATTCTCGGCGATTACGTAATACTTTCGTAACGATTCTCGGCGATTACGTAATCATCAGGAGCGCAGAATGTGCCAGAAGGTATTCGACGCCAGGCATCTCCAACTTTGCAATGTCATGTATCAGGAGAGCATATTGCATGAGGAGGTATACGGCGTCAACGCACCTACCTCAATGTCTGTGCGCCTGATACCGAAAATTGTATTTACTTCCTTGACCTGAGTATCATCTTTATTGATACTCGTCTAGGATTCCAAAGCTTCCGCTGGACCAGTTGATTGAACAGGAGCGGCGGACATGAAATTGGTTTTTAGTTTTGCGTGCGGCGGAGAGATGGAGCAAGCGGCTGCCAAATTAGCGCACCTGTGGAAAAAATGTCTTTGAATTGCAATGACGGGCGAATGAGTGGAAATCGGGCGGCAGCAGGCGCATTGGAAACGTCGATATTTAGTTGGAAAATCGACGATCGGACTTGGCGCGCTCGCCGCGTTGGAAAATGGCATTTTTCATAGCGCCGCGAGCCTCTTTTCTCGATGGGCCAGAATGGCAGCGCCAGTTGCCCGACGCACTAAAAGTGCCATTGTATAATCAATGCAGATATTCCATTACGGAATTGGCGCAGGTATATGCAGCATATTGGCATCGTACGTTGAGAACAATACGGCGGCCCTTTTTGCATTACGGCGCTTGCGAATTTTATTTTCATATTCGCGCATTCATGCACGGCAACAATTCGCTCATTTCCTACACCGGCAACACACAATTTCCGGACAATTTTAGGGCCCTACGCTTGCCCATCGCATTTTCAAACGTGCTCAATGTGTATGACTGGTTGCACGCATTTCGCCCCACAATCCTCAATCTCTTTGAAATTGCAATGCTAAACAGCTTCTATTTGTTGAATTATGTTATCTAGGATAGCTTAGGGTATATCAATAAGTAGATACGGTAATGAATCCACTTTTTCCCGGTCTTGGCAATAACAAACTGATGAGAATCTTAGAACTCGTAACTTTGTGAATTTACGGGCAAATGCTGCCATTTAATTAAATTTTTAATTTGTTTTTGGCAATCTTATTCGAGATTGTATTTGGAGTTAAATATTCCTTAATATTATTTATTCTCTTCGCATAAAGGAATGCTGAGGGACAAGTAATCAGAAGAAGGTGCTGGGATGCGCTGAAATGCACGCAATTTTTGTCAAGCCGTAATGAGCGCGACTGAGGGAAGATGAGAGCACGTTGACGACGGGCCTAGATTTCGTTTTAAAATAACGAGGCTTGTTAGCTGTAATGGTGCGGTGGTTGTGGAATTCGCGCGTCGACATTATGACGACTGACAAAAGATATTCCGCCGCGGCGTGTTGAGCAGGATCGGTGAGGTCAGACGGCAGCATCCCAGCAGCTTCCCATCGCAGCCGGCATCTCAGTCCATATTTTAGCGCGACGGTACGCTAAGGGCCCCTAAATCACGGCAACCTCGCGCCCTGCCAGACATCGTTATGAGCGCGCTGCTTAGACGCCGACCTGAAGGATCGTTCGATCGTCTTCCACTCGTTGCTTCGAGTGGTATCACTTTAATCACCATTGCGGTCAACCTTGTTGGCGGCGGTATTGATTGCGACCGATATTGTTTACCTGCCATCAGTTTAAACGCCGCAACGAGTTCATATCCAATTTGCCTAATCACGGATGTCGTCCGGTTGTGCCTTCCGTGATGTTTGCGCTCATGCGGCCACCGCAATCCACTCAATTCCACTCATCAGGCTTGCCTGATAAAGCATTCGTGCTCACACCAACATTTGCCCTCCGCATGCCATGCAGTGCTTTAAAAAATTGGAAATGTCGTGGATCGCACGTGAGCAATGCAACAAACAGGACAGTGAACGAAATACTTGAAGCCAGGCTTTTGAAATGTTAAGGACAATTGCGTGTCTGGCATTTTCGAAGCTTCGCCAGCCTTCTTGCAACTAATTAGCGATCATTTTGCCGCACACAATGTAATTTTGCATAGTCTAGCAAACATCACGAAATGCCGATTGCAATTCGCGCTCGTTTTGAAAGCTGTTTCCTGTCCATGTATGCCTGCGCTCTCGATCGGTCGGCAGTGTGCCCTTTTTACTCACCAATTAATCGACTCGCAATTATCAGGCCGAGCCTATGTTTCTCTCCGCTGCGCGATCGCCCCGCGGCATCGTTATAACGATTGTGTACCAACTTGCAATGACCCCCCTTTTCCCGTCCTCGACCGCTCCTTCATCAGTAATCAATCTTTACCATGCGAACATTGTCTCGCCATCACCAGCTCAACGTGTATTAGCTCAAGACTAATCGCGTCTGTCGTGCTCGTTGAGCAAATTCTAGAAAACCGTCGTATCCTGTCATGTCATGTATCAGGAGAGCATATTATATCAGGAGGTATGCGGCGTTAAGGACCTCCTCTTAGTTCCTGATCTGATGCCAAAAATAGCATTATTTTTTCTGTGCATTTTCAGCGTCGTTCTGGACATTTTCACCAATTGCCATCAGGAGCACAGGAAAGTGAAGAGATCGCTGCCGTACATAGCGGGTTCTGCTCTCCTGATAGCAATTGCGAATCGCGTCTGTCGCGCTCGTTGAGCATATACGAGTAGACTCTATCATGTATCAGGAGAGCATATTGTATCAGGAGGTATACGGCAATAATGACCTCCTCTTAGTGCCCGATCTCCTGATACCAACAATAGTATATATACTTTGTGGATTTTCTGCGTCGTTCTGGGAATTTTCATCAGGAGCGCAGGATGGTGAGGAGATCGCTGCGGTACGTAGGGAGTTCTGCTCTCCTGATAGCAATTGCGAATCGCGTCTGTCGCGCTTGTTGAGCAAATTCAAAGTGATTCTGCTTCCAGCCCACTTCCTTTAGTATCCTGTCCCATCTCTTTGCATTCGCGCACATGCAACAAATGTTGCGATTAGCGCTCTCGAATTGGCACTCTATCGACTTGACACGAATCAATAATCGCATTGGGCGCCCGGCAAATCCGGCAAATCCCGCAAACATCGAGCATTAATTCAGGCACGCATCCGCTACGCCTCAAATTTGCAACTCCCATTTCGCATGCACAATGCAAATTCTATATAGACGCTACATTTGATAAACTTGAACGGTTCTGGTCGGCGCTACGGGCGACTTTAACAAGCACAGAGCCGGAAGAGTTACAGCTTGCAATTTAAATTTTTTTCATTAAATTAAAATTACCACCCCACGCGCCTGCTGCTGTCGTATGTACACTCGTCCAGTTGCGTAATAGTCTGATGATGGTGGACAGTCCGGGTACAGCCAGAGACGGCGGACGGCGACGAAAAACTGCGCGAACTTTTCGGACATTTCGCATTCACTTGCGCGGAACTTTACTCTATCGCCTGCATGTACAATTTGTCGCCGGTTTAATTTTAATTGCAGCTGGAAAGTAACATTTTAGCCGAAATATCTTGTCCGCTGTTGCGCTGTGGGCGGTTTCCCTTTCTTCTTTTTCGTTTGCAGCATTTCGTTCGATGTTTGGTCGCTGCTGTTTTTACCCCTTGAATTTCAAATGCGGTCCCATTTATTCTATCATTTTGCTGCGAAATGTACTTTTTGCGTAATGTATTACAGTGGTTCATGACAGAATTAATTTTCCCAATTGTGCGCATTTTTTTAAGTTAAAAACCGCACCATACACATATATTACTTAAATTGCTGTTTACTGGAGGATCTGCTCTCCTGGTAGGCATTTTCAATCTCATGTATCAGGAACGGATATTGCATCAGGAGGTATATGGCGTTAACGATCGCATTTCAATTCCTGTTCTCCTGATATTGACAATCGTATTCATTTTGCGTATTTTCTGCGTCGTTTTGCTAATTTTCCATGATTGCTATCAGGAGAGCAGGAAGCATGAGGAGATAATTGGCTTCCATAGCGAGAATTCTGCTCTCCTGGTAGCAATTGTGAAATTTTCAATGTCATGTATCAGGAGAGCATATTGGGTTAGGAGGCGAATGTTCGCATTTGAATTCCTATTCTCCCGATACTGATAATCGTATTCATTTTGTGTATTTTCCGCGTCGTTTTGCTAATTTTCCATGATTGCTATCAG